>LR812521.1:41901348-41933039 GCA_903798195.1 Danio kyathit | reverse complement strand
TACGAAGAAGAGTGTTTCCTGAAGCGCTCTTCCCTGCGCCCTGCTTACCCAGCAAAACTATTCTCAGCTCATCCATTTCAGCCTTTCGTTGACAAAGAAAAGACACGAATAGATGTGAAAGTCAACACACATTTTTGCAGCAACATATTAATGCAGATTTTAAATCAAATAAAAAGTAGATTGCTTTATTTGTGTTTCAAACATGATCCTACTTTTAGATAACATTTCATTACATTGGTTATTCAAAAACCTTAAATAATTTCAGTACCTTTTTCTCTGTGTCCTGTTGCTTTCTGTTTGTTACAGTGGAAGCATTCCTACACATTTATACTCTTACAAAAAGCAGATGCTCCACCCCTGTCTGTGTCACACATGCTCCACCCGTCTGTATGCCACACACTCTGCTTTACAAAGAGCACCATCCACTGGAGCTCACTGGACTTCCAGGTTTTTGTTTTAATATTTCAACTGATGTACATTTTTAACATCCAATGTAATTAAATGTTCTATATTCTCCCCGATTTTGGGCATTATGACAAAACAACAATACATAATAAACATTACATTTTTGCTATTACAATTTTTTTGTTTGTTTCATATTTCCAGTATTTTTTTAGGCACATATGTCTATATAATTTACTTTTATTTATTAGTTTAAGTTTTATTCTTTTAGTTCTCAAAGTAAAATAAATATTACAATTGAAGCTACAATTAAAGTTGCGTATTGGAAAGTCTTCACTGTGTTCCTCCACATGTGTAAATGTGTTGTTCATGAGTCAATCTGAACATGCATGATAGAAATTTATTGACATTGGTGCAGAGCTTTAAATATCACATTACAGAAGATGATGTTAAAATAAATGCGCTTATGATTATATTCATAATAAATACATTTTAGTCACTTAATATACAAATGTCTTATCAAAATGCAGTCAGAACTTCAATATTCATTGTGCATGTATTATCATACAGTATCATCACATGCAGATGTTTTAATGAGTCATTTTTTAATTTTATTGTAATTCTATTTTATCGCTTTAAAATTAACCTTTATTTATGCGGCCAGTGCAGTACAATCTATATTTATGCAAGTATAGAAGAAGGTCGAGTATGTAATAAATGAAATATCTACATCTTTCAAACAAACAATAAAGAGGGTATATTTTGCTATGTGGTTGAAATGAATCACTCTGAAGCACTCTCTGCTCTGCCGTTTTAAATTAACATTCACACCGAGAGCAGCAGAGAGCGGTGTTTTCACTCTAGCACATCTCAGGCCTCTTCTTGGCTGCCCGACAGCGGAGGACTTTGAGGAAACTGTCAATTTTGTGGGAGTCTCTGCGGAAGCAGGACAGCAGGAAGTGAAAATTGACAAGTCGAGATGTCTTATCCTGACCAAGGTTATTGCCGTTAAACGGGAGAGTGGACAGGTTGTCCGAAGATGAGCCCATCTGTAGAAAAGAAAACACATTGGTCAGGACAAAATATAAATCAACCTCAAACCCAAATGATCAAGAAATCAATCAGATTTGGTCCAAATTGCCACATCACAATCTCCATTCTCCATATATGCAGTCCATCACCTTGTGCACGACGTGCTCCAGACCTGCTCCCAGACTGTTGATGTTGTCTTGCAGCTCTTTGGTCTTGCTGTTAATGGTGTTGCGTTCTGGATGAGCCAGACTGGACGCCTCAGAGGAGAGCAAGGCGAGCGGATCAGACCACGCCAACAGCAGAGACCGAGCCAAAGACAACAGCTCATCCTCCTGCACAAAGCAAACTTCAGAAACTAGCCATACTTTCACCCGTCACTCCACACGAGACCACAAGAGGGAGATGTTTCACTTAAAGAGTTCATTCAATTTCACCCATAACGTCACCGTGGATTTCAAATAAGGCTCTATGCACTGATCTGTAATAGAGAATAGTGCTTATATACCGATGAGTGTCTCTATCTGACATTTTAGTCAGATTATCACATAATTTTATTTTGAGGCAACTTATTTACATTAAGTTTTTTAAAAGTTTTTTTTTAAGTTTCAAATTTTTAATCTAAAAAAAAAAAAAATCTAAAAAAAAAAAAATCTAAGTCAAACTCTCAAACTGTATTCTGTAAGTTTATGTATTTGTGAGTCAGTCAGCAGGCCTTCAAATGAGCTGAGGAGGACCAATCAGAATCCACTTAGAGGCCAAGATGAGTAAAAAGTCTATTTTCAAAAGTATTACAGTGGTGAATGTGTTAAATACATTACCTTTTACATTTTCACATAAGTATGTAAACTAAAAGATGCAGCACTTGTACACACATCTACAGTCCCATAGCCAGGTCGGGTGGTTCGAAAGACTCACCTACCCTCCCTCACTGACAAAGGTCTAGGATTTGTCCCATATATGAGCTCATTTGTCCTATTTTGACTGCTATGCCATCATACATAGTGAAAATAACTCATGAAAAAAGGTTTTAAGACCAAGTGAAATCCTCTGTCGGTTGTCGCTTCAGTGTGACTTCAGCTGATCAGTTTTGACCAATGCAAACTATTATTTTTCATGAGTCCAACATCCAGCTGTGCAAGGAATACATACAATCTGACGTGAGTGAAGTCATCGTTCGCTACTGTATTATTTTTAAATGGAGAATTTTTTTTTACAAGTAACTTTTATTCTAAATTTTGGATCAAAAGTAACCAGTGATTTTCCAGGGAATTTTCAAATGCACTTTTTTTGGTTATGATGACCATCCAACAATCTATTTCAGCTATAATAGTGGTTAAAATGTCACTAAAATGCAGTATTTAAAACCTCATTATTAAATAGTAGCCTAAATGAGACCTGTAACCGCAAAAAGGTCCACTTTTTGAGAAAAAAGAACCACCCCTTTCACCAGGCTGGCTACAGGCCGGATCTCTATGACATGATCTACAATTTTAAATGCAGAGCTTATAAACCTAATAGCTTTTTGATTTGCCAATGAGATGGTTTGGAGGTGTTTTATTAAGTTAGATTAAGATTCAGAGTTTTATTTTAATTATTTGGGAAACCTGAGTTGTTGTTACGATAGAAACTATTTATATATTTTTAATTACATATAGTTGGTAAAAGAGTTTTGCTGAAGCATGGTGTGTTGGGTGAAAAGGCTTTCAACAGAGGAACAGAAATCTTCTCGATTTAATTAGCAATATCTTCACTTGTGTTTCGGAAATGATGGATTTGAAAGAACATGGGCTTGAGTAAATGATGACATTAGGTGAGCTTAAATTTGCTTA
This sequence comes from Danio kyathit, assembly GCA_903798195.1. Taxonomy (NCBI): domain Eukaryota; kingdom Metazoa; phylum Chordata; class Actinopteri; order Cypriniformes; family Danionidae; genus Danio; species Danio kyathit. Next base: position 41,929,776 of record LR812521.1, on the reverse strand, counting down.
AACAGGTTAGATTCTCTAAATAAGAGCTCTTCACATACTTGCAAGCTTTATAAAATATGTATGTTATAATTGTAATGTTTTAATATTTGTTTCGTATATTAGATGTCTGTGTATAGATTTTAATTTAGTATTTTAGTTTTTTTTAATATAGTGTAAAATACTGTTTAAGTATTTTTTGATTATGCAAATAGTTGACATTTTAATTTTATTTTTATTATTTAATAATAAAAAAAAAAAAACAAACAGAACTATAGAACAGCTGAAGAATATATGAAATAAAGTACACTCTTACCGGCACTTTCATGGCTTGGTCTTTGTCATTGGGGATTTGAAGAGATGACGTGTGGCACATTGATGGGCGCGGCATCATTCCCCTTCCAATAGGAGGGAAGTGAGAATCCTGTGATTAAAAACAATTAAACAAACTCCATCCAATTAATGAAATGAACAACAATTTGGATAAAACGGAAGTCTCAATATACCCGATAGACAATACACAAATACATTTACTGACCAGGTCATTGGTGAGGGAGGTGCTAAGATAGTGAAGCTTGTCTGAAAGTTGAGAAGCTCTATCCAGCAAATCATTCAAACCCACGCCATTGATGGAGACAAACGCACTCATCAAAATAGCCACTGACAAGCATAAAAAAATGTATGGTCAATAGAGATAAGAAACAAGCAAGAGCTGAAAAGAACAAACTTAGGACTAGAGGAAAGATAGCCATAGAGTGTAAAATAGGCAAAGTTTAGATTGAGGATGATAAGATACCTGCAAAGTATGGTCTAGACCCTTGAGCCATTACTAGAACAGGTTTCTTTATTTTCTTGCGTGAATCTGTGTGGTCCTCTTTCTTCTCTTGTGTTTTCCTCTCATTATATAGACTTTCATTTGGATATGCAGTAAACACACTCCAGGTGTGGGGCTTAAACTAGTTCAGACCTGAAAATAATGAAAAACATTGTCTTTGAGGATTTGGTCAGTCTTTGCATTTGAGGAGATTCAGGACACTGAGTCAGATGAAGTGCCAAATAAATACATATCAAAGAGTCTTTCTTTTAATTAAAGAAGGGTCATATTTGAATATACTATCTTAATAATAAAGGTTCCAACATTTTTTTTTTTTTGCAGCAATGCCATAGAAGAAGAAAAAGTTTGGCTTCCAAAGAAACATGTATTGATTAGTCAAAAGAACATTATTTTACACTCTAATTTTTATACATACAGTGCTCAGCATATATAAGTACACCCCTCACAAATCTCTGTTTTAAATTCATATTTTTAATAGGAAGCTATACCTGTGTATATACATTAGATTAGTCAGAATTTAAGCCACATTTGGAGCTTATCTAACAAAATCACTTATGATAATGGTCCAAAAACCAGTACACCCAAATTTATGTTACAGAAAAATATTAAATACAAATTAAAAAAATAGGGAAAATCAAAAGAAGCAAAAAAAAAAAAAAAAGAAAAAGAAAAATTAGTTGAAATTTTGTAGGTTGTAATTATTTTTGCAATATTTTACTTGAATTGAATTGTTTAATCTTTCAATTTCTAAATATGTTTGGTGACTAAAATATGATTTTAATTAATATATCTGTTTATAAATCTGTTTTGTTTAAATGCACCAAAATACATTGCCTATATTCACTGAGAAATGGAGAAAAATATTCATTTTCAAAATGGGCTATACTCAATTATGCTGAGCACTGTATTAAGCACAATTTAAAATACCTGTTGTTATATTAAACGCCTAAAACAAATCAAATGTGAAATGCTGATAATTTGGTTTTATTTCATTTATTTAGTTTTTTATGTATTTGTTTTGGTGTTTTTTCCACTATAACAAACGTTTGTTGAATAAATGGTTCCACTGATGTTAAAGTTTCTTTATGAAACTCTCAATATCAGCAAAAGAAAAAAGACTACACTAGCATTCTGATTCCACTCTTTTGCAGAAATCATTTAAAGGTATAGTTCACCAAAGAAATTAAAATTTTGTCTTCATTTACTCATCTTTCACTTTTCACAAACACATTTGAGTTTCTCTATTATGCTGAACACAATGAAGTTATTTTGAAAAATTACAAAAACCTGTAACCATTGACTTGCATAGTATTTGCTTTTTCCTGTATGAAAGTCAATGGTTACAAGTAAAAAAATTGTGTGTTTGTTCAACATAAGAAATAAACTCATGAAGTTTTGAAACTAATTGATGGTGAGTACATTTTCATTTGTGGGTGAAATATCTCTTTAAAGAAAGTCTACATGAGAGACCTATCCTCAAGCAAATACTTTTTTTGTCATGTCCAGTTGTGGATTAAGAACTTTTTTAATGTCCTTTGTTCCTTTTTTCTCATTTCCTCAAAAGCCTAATTCTTAAAGTTCCAGATTTCTGGTTTTCTAGTTGTTCTTACAAAACTCTCAGTGGGTGACTTTGCATTTTTCCAAATCTGTGTGGGGGAATTCCTCCTAGAATATACATTTCATACATTATAAATATCTTTAAGTTTATAGAAATTCCACACAAAATATCTCTGCCTGAGCATAAATTGTAGACCCCAAGAACAAGGGTACCCCCCTTGTTCTTGGGGTCTACAATTTATGCTCAGGCAGAGATATTTTGTGTGGAATTTCTATAAACTTAAAGATATTTATAATGTATGAAATGTATATTCTTTCAAAGGATATATATATATATATATATATATATATATATATATATATATATATATATATATATATATATATATATATATATATATATTAGGTTAGGATAGTTATAATTTTATTTTTATTGTTTTATTATTTTATAAAACATATGTTTATATAAAACTGTTTTATTTTTAAGTATAGGCTATAAGAGCAGTTTCAAAAGTGTATATGCAGGTTTGAGGGTAATGAATGACTAATTGTAACAACAACATTTCCTGCATAAAAAGTTACATTTTAAAGGTCATGCACTCTATTTTAGGGAAATGTTAGAATTTCCTCAAACTTGAAAAAAAAACTTTTATAATTAAGAATAAGCCTAAATCTCCACTGATGTAAAATATATGTTTGCAGGATGACAAATCCAATGAACATAATCTTATAATCTCATTAAAGCGAGGAGTGTGTTGAATTCCCGTGTGTCCGCTGTTTTGGGCGGTTCTCCTCCCTCAAGGCTTCTGGAGAAGGGGGCGTGGATCCACTATTTGGTAACTACACATCCCACTTCAACAATATTCATTTTCCAGTTAACTCTTACCAGATCCTTCCGGTGTGCAGACAAAGGTAAAGTAATTGGCTGACATTTCATGCAAATGTAATTAAAAACCCTTTAGCTTGTTGACAGCAGTGTCAATGCATGTGAATGAAATATTGTTCAAGGAACAGCGTGTTCTGGAGGAAGGTGCGCACGCTGCCTTCACTCATTTGTTCCTCCAGGTTTTTATCGTGACCTTGATTTAGTAAGACAGGTAGCTTAACCTGTCCAAGCTTAACTTTTTAACTGAGCGCTGAGGAAGTGATTAATTAAAGAAATCCGCAAAACTTTTCGATTTTAGAAAAGTAACATCTATGCCTGAAACGCGCATTTGTTGCAGTTAAACGGTTCCACATGCTCACAGATACACTGTTTGTAGGCCAGCTTGGCGCTAAGATAGAAAATGTTAAGCATTACATATTATTGAAAGACACATGCTTGTAACTTCGATGATAATTCTGTTTATCCAAAAAAAAAAAAAGCTTAATGCAACCACAATTTGCAAAATAAATTCATAAACAAACAATTGCAAAATACAAAAGACACAAACTACAATACAAAATAGGCAGCAAATTTTTTACATACATGTACTAAATAACCCCTTTATGATTAATATGATGATTGTGCAGCACTTTTCTGTGTCTTTGGGTGGTTATAGGGCTGGGATTTACAGCCTATCCTAATGTAATTTGTTGTAAGATTTTGTTATTGATTCAGTTAATTTTTTCATCGAATACAATCAGCAATACATTTTTTAGATTTAAATACTGGTTAATAATAATGAAAACACATTAAAGGGCTCCTATTTGGCCCTTTTTACAAGATTTAAAATAAGTCTTTTGTGTCTCCAGAATGTGGCTGTGAAAGTTCAGGTCAAAATACCTGTCAGATCATTATATCCTGTTGAAAGTTTTTGGGTCAGAGCGCCGGTGCCTTCAAATGAAAATGAGCTGGTTCTCCCCACCCACTTTTAAGATACTTTGCTTCAGAGAATTATAACCATGGTTGGATGTCAGGATAAACCCATCAAAATGACAGACAGCAACTCAGACATGATGAAACAGAGACCAGCAGTCACATATATACTATAGTATATATATAGTACTAAAGATAAATGAGCCACAATCAAATCTTTACAACGATTGCATTGTGCTGTTTTTACTCATGCTCACATAGTCAATGTGACAGGATATCTACCAAATGGGTAACTATGCGAGAAGGGTTTGGCTCTAGACCAGGTGCAGATGCAAGCTGAGCTGCATACAATGCTTTTAATGCGCACACCTAACCCCGCCCCTAACCCTACCCCTCACAGTGACCTCACTAGCTCCATTGAGTGCATTGTGTCTGAGATTGCGTGTATGTGGGTGCTTTCACACCTGTGGATCGATTCTTTTGTTCCGAAACAGGGATTAAAACTGTTACAGTGTTGCACAAAAAGTTTCTAAATGGACCAAAATAGCTAAAACAAGTCACGTGCAAGTAAACTCTCGTCACAATGGGCAGAGTTTCAAGGTTTATTTAGCAGAGTCCAGCTCAGCTGTCATGCATCCTTATTTTAATTTATGACGATGAGCAATGAGAAATCATAAGCGAAAATCTGTGCTTTAATTTTGAATGGTGACACCCACAGACATCGTCACCAAATATAAATCAGAGGTGAAACTTTCTCATACATAGCCGTTGGCTAGAGATATGCATTATAGGTTTTACATTATAAAGAGAAATAACAGATAAACCAAGACTGCTGTTTGGTCAATTACGATAAACAGCTCTCGTTAATAGTTCAGCATGCTTTCACTTTAGCATTTGACATGAAACCCACATTCACCGGTAGGAATGACATCCCGCCCTACTCATAACTCCCTCTTCATATAGCCAAATATATGCCTACATATCCATAATACACTGTGATAGCCTGGTTCGGATCGTATTGCTTACTTCAATCAATCCGCTCCAAAGTTTGTTTCAGTCGAGCTGAGACCACCTCATTCAGGCGATCTCGGACCGATTGTTTTGGCGCAGATCCGAGTGCGATTGCGGGTTTCACATATGTCCAACAAACCGCGCTAACTGGGAAAACTAGGTGTCTAGGTGTGAAAGCACCCCGAGAATGCGTTTCTCAGCTTGCATATGCAAGTCTGCAGTCAGATAATTTTAGACTATGCTGCTGTACAGAGATCCATTATAACTAAGTTACTGAACAAAATAAACCTGATTTAACAGCCACAAATCAGACTCCTGTTGTGTGATTGCAGCATCCTCGTGTATAGTTGTGTACACGTCTTTAGTGATTCCAGTGTTTAGGAATTACGTTCAAAATGTTCAAAAAAAACAAAGTGTACCACTTACTGCTTCTTGAGTTTGATCACAGAGTGTTAGAATAGATATTTTAATTTCAAGTTTCTTTGCAGATCCTGTCTTGTGGACATGATTATATCCATTAATACTGAGACATGGTAATACATGCATGTCATAAATATTGGAGGGCAGGGAAACTGCTACATCACAGTGCAGTGGGCCTCCAAATTGCAGGGATTTGGATCCAATTTTAACCCCAGGAAGTTTTCAAAAGACACATCACTCCAGTGTGACAGTGGAAACACTATACTTCAACCCATTTCTGCCCAAACAGTTAAAAAAAGTTGATGCATGACAGGTACCCTTTAATGGTTCTGTCTATTTGAGCTTGTAAAGCGGAACTGTTTAGCTGTTTAAAACATTCACATTTAAAAGGCATTCACTTTTTTATTTGTTGATTATCCTAATTTACACTCTTGATTGTATTTGTAAAACTTTCAAAATAAACATGTTTATGATTTTATTATAAATGTGATTTATGTAGCCTAAGCCTGACACTTTTTTTTTTTACCACAAGCTGTGGTGTAATGAAGATGCAATGAAAACATGTTACCAATAGGGGGTGTCCTAGCACAGTTCAGTATATAACGCAACAAATTGTGCAATTTTTCTGTGTCCAAATTCAACTCAAGTTTCTCTGCATACTTTAGACTGCCTCAGCATACTTCATTACACACTGTGCCTCAAGTTGCAGAAAGAAGCACAATTATTTGCTTTTTGCATTTAAAGCTCCAAACTTTTCAAATGTTTTCTTTTGCTGGAAAATGTTAAACCCGATCACCTTTTGATCTTCTTTTCATGTACACATATGTGCCCTCTCACGTTCCCCCCTCCTCCCTCCCTGTGTACTATGTACACTCCCCCCCCCCTCCCTCTTGCAAGCACTAACTCTCCATTCTCTCTGTTTCTCTTGCACATGCAACTACAGGAGCGCACAGAGCACAGGCACGCATACACACCAACGCCATAGACCATGTCGGACTCAGAGACTGCAGCTCCTGCCGAAACCCCTGTCCCAGCAGCCTGTGTGGCCATCAAAGCAGATTTAGACAAATGGTAAGTGACTGGAGTAACAGTCATGTAGTGTCCATAGTACTGGTCCATTGCAACCCGGTATGGACCGCATGAAAAAATGTTTTAAATTCTCATGCAGTATTTAGATTTAATCCCACATAGCTTCACTGTAGAGTTTAAATGGTTAGAATCATGCTGGGATTGATGATATTTGGAGAATTAGGATGCACAGTGTAAATTCCGCATCATGATGGCGATCCAAAATGGAGGGAGGGAAGGAGTTTTCGACGAATGCGAAGCGGCAGGTTCGCGAAGGGGGTATTTCTAATAAGACAAAACATGATTAAGTTTTGTGAGTTTTTTAAATGGTTTGATTGGTGTCAGATTGATGAGAGATGACAGCAGTGGTGGGGCCGCTCATTAAGAGCATTCTGGGGGTTTTCTTCACTTCAGTACTTCCTCACGGCTGATTGGCTGTTGGGAATGTGTCTACGTCATGCCTTTCCTCTCGCTCGTCCTGCCATCCCTGTTTCTCCTCTCAGCCTTCGCCATTTCTGTCCCTGCAACCTCCCTGGCCTCGATTTGGCATGTTTAATTGTCGATCACTAAAATAAGAAGAAATCGCTAATGTTTGCTTATGAACCTTTTCACCGTTTTTCCTTGTCCTCCCACTAATAATTTTTGTTGGTTTTATATCATACAGATGATGTGATAGGAATGGACAGTGATGAACATTCATTCTATATGTCATTTCTTTTCTCCTGTTTAAGATTTCATTGTGTTCCCTCAGTCTCCTGACCATTGACACCAGCCATTGCTCAAGCTGTATTTTGACCCTAATCCCCACATGCACCTAAAAATGCAGATTGTCTGTTTTTGGTGTCTGTAGTGTCGACAGGCCTGGGCAGCATGGGAAAGCAGATAAGGTTGCACATACCCTGACCTTTGGTGTGCAAGGACCAGATAGCAGAAGGGTGTGGATTTAATAATTTGGTTGAATAATGTGTCAATTTCATCTAAAGTGCTGGCCTTCTCGATTAAATTACAGAAAATCTACTAATTCATCGAGGATTAAACATCTGTAGTTTCCTCTTACATGAGCAGCCACCATTCAAACATGACAAGGCAAGGATTAGAAGGCCACAGGACCAGATATGGCACAGATTGTTTGTAGAAAGGAGGATGAGCAGAGATATTTAAATCATTAAAATGCTATTAGCAGGTCAGTTTAACATTGACCTTCCTGTGATAATTATGATGAGCAACTTCAATGTGTTGCTGACTAGCTGAATGTTTGGAAGGCCTGCCTTTAAGTAACATACACCACATTAGTATTTATAGCACCCTCACACATGGTCCTGTGTAGATGTGTGCATCTGTCATTCGTTATACAGCGTGCCATGTTCTGTTCTCTGGATCAGTTTACACCTGGTCTAAGCATGTCGCAGTGGCCATCTTGTCCCTTTTTTTATTTTTACTGCTCCACAAAGGGGATTCATCATGGGCTTTAAAACTAGAAGAGGATTACCATTACCGGTTTAACCCCAGCAGTTATCCACTGGGAGGATGCATCTGGTCAAGTTTTATAGATGATATGACCTTTTCACAGCTTTCTGGTGGTGTAGATTTATGCACAGTGGTGACCTAATGACCTTGAGGCGTTCTCCCATCTTTTACTGCCTCAAAGTTTATAACTAAACAATAGCTATCTCACCTACAGCCATTTTGTCCTAGTGTTGTCCTCTTAAGAATGATGAAGTTAATCTTTTACACTTCAAGCAGACTTTTTCATCTCATTTTTGTTAGCATGCCTGCTCTTGTATCGGTTGGAATGTGTTGTTCTAGTTTTGCAAAAGCCCCCCTCAGGGTAAACAGTGGTACTCAGTCCATCAATAACAAAAAGCAACTGGGTATTAGCATGGGATGAGCTTTTGTTGTAGGAGCTGCACATTTAAATCTACCAATCAGTTCCATATGAATTCAGAATTTACTAGTGTCTTTATTAGAGATTTGAAGAGTATTATTGGCAGTTTGTTGTGTTATAGATCATGCACTCCTGAGCCGTGCCCTTTTTCCTTTGAATTATACATGTGGAGGACAGGCCATCATGTGAATTATTCAGTCTTAATTTGGGAAAGGTGATCAATCCAATGCCCATTTGTTTACTTTAGTTGTCATTTTGAACCCTGTTTTAAATTAATAATTAACTCTTAAAATTTGTTTTGGTCTGTTTATTAATTTATTATTTGTTAAATTAATTTTAAAAACAATAAATAGGTATAATAATAATGATGAAATCTAAAATTTTTCAACATGTTCTTACATGCAAAATACAAAGATATTTTGAACCAGAAACCATTTTGGTTGGCATTAGTTCTATCTTATAGGTTCAAATGCTTCTTATTCAGTAATTTTTCTTTGGCCTAGTCCCTTTATTCATCAGGGGTCGCCACAGCAGAATGGATTGCCAACTATTTTAGCGTATGTTGTACACAGTGGATGCCCTTCAAGCTGCAACCCAGTACTGGGAAACAAAATGCTTCTCAAAACATCTTTTGTTTCACAGAAGTAATCCATACCATATGTGGTCTGCCACCAATTTTATAATACATACTAAAGTGTTTCAGTATTTGTCCACCAAATTAAATTAACCAATAAGCCAGTGGAGTGGACCAGTGCAATTTACTGTGTTTGACATAATCATGCAAGCTCACACATCTCTTTAGTTTTTAGTGAACTCAGACTGATGAAGTCAGACACCATTTGTGCTGACATAAATAAGAGTCTTACAGACTACACATTTAGGATTAGCCACCGCTTTCAAATTTGATTTTATGTCAGAAGCTCTGGCTCCGTCCCGGCAAACATTTGACCTTGAAGCTGATATGTTAATGTCCATGTTACATAGAATAAAATCTCACTATTTTTAGGACATTTATAGAAGGTTTCTCAGTAGGTGCATCATTGAATTGAAAGAACCTACTTGACATTATTGTCAGAACAGATGTTTTTTGGCCCGCAACTACAGTATGCCATCTCAGACATTCTGCTGAGGGGACTCTGCAACTGGAATCTAACAATGTACACAGATTGCTGAGCTATTTGTATACATATTTAATTTTTCTCTCTCAGTCTTAATATATCCTTAAACTCTGAAAACTGGACTGACACAGTTTCAATTTACTTGAACTTCTATGTTAAGCTGCTTTGACACAATCTACATTGTAAAAGCGCTATAGAAATAAACATGAATTGAATCGATTTAAATTTGTCACATGTGAATCACTCACTGCTGACTGAAAAAAATTAACTAAATATAGCAAGCAGTGCAGATGACCACAAATAATTACCAAAATGGTCCCCATTCACACATTGATCGCCAAAAACTGCCAAAACATTGTACAGCGTGGGCCATTTATAAGGATACACCTTAATAAATTACATAGACAATTGCCTTCAGATGACCCCAAAGATAAAAGTCTAAGGGGGTCAGATTGGGAGACCTTGGGGGCCATTCAACTGGCCCACGACGACCAATCCACTTTTCAGGAAACTGTATTCAGGAAACCATTCCCATTTTATTAAGGTGTATCCATATAAACCTGTTGGACTCTACAGGCTTACACACACACACATACATAGCTACAGATAGAATTTCACTACCTAACCCTTCATCCCACGCCTTCGTGTGCTTTCATCCACTGGAGGGGGTAGGTGGGTCTGTGACCAGCGCCTCCATGGCTGCAGGAATCGACGGCTGCCCGCCCTTGCCGGACTATATCCACACCCCCTTTCCCATCCCCTGTTGCGATGTGTGTCAATGTCTATGTGTTTTATGTGCTTGACTGCTGGGGCTTTTTTTTTTTCTCCCCGATCCCACCTTGCTCTATCTCAAGGGTGTCTTCTCCTGAAGGGGGGGGGGGTCCAATTTCACTATATGTCAGTGTATGTGAATACATGGAGGTATATGTGACAAATAAAGGCTTGATTGATTAAATGGCCCACCCTGTATTATGCATGCAAGGCCAATAATAATAATAATAATGATTATTATTTTTATTGTTATTATTATTTTTTTCTTACATTTATTTAGCACTTTTCTGGGTTCTAAAGTGCTTTACAGATGTTGGGAGGAATCTCCTTATCAACCACTAGTCTGCAGCATCCACTTGGATAATGCAATGGCAGCCATTTTGCGCCAGACTGAACACCAGACATCAGCTTATTGGTGGGGAGGAGACAGAGAGATGGAGCCAATTATAATATGGGGATATTTAGGAGGCCATGATGGACAATATATTTAGGGATATTTAGGAGGCCAGTGGGCAAATTTGGCCAGGACACAAGGATTACACCCCTACTCTTTTCGAAGTACATCCTGGGATTTGTTTTAATGACCACAGAGAGTCAGGACCTCGGTTTAACATCTGATCCGAAAGACAGTGCTCACTGGACAGTATAGAGTCCCCATCACTTTTCAGGGGCGTTAGGACCCACACAGACGGCAGGTTAATCACCCTCTGCTGGCCTCTCTAACGCCTCTTCTGGCAGCAACCTAGTTTCTGGTCCCCATGTGGTCTCACAGCCAGGTACTAACCAGGCACAGCCTTGCTTGGCTTCAGTGGGCGACCATGTGAGAGCAGCAGAGAGCTTACTGTCGGCTGTATCCAAGCGAGCAGGGGAGTAGCAACCGAGGGGGACAAGGGGATGCGTCCCCCTCACTGTTAGAGACAGACCATTTAGAAAAACTAATCCCTGCGAGTAGTTGCTGTGGTCATTTACACGCTCCCATTGACACTGTGTTCCATTTAGAAGGACTCATGCCTATTCCTTAACCCCTTTAAATGGTTTTGGGTGTGAACCCTTCTTATTGACACCAAACAACTTCCTCAATGATCATTGGGGCTCAAAGTGTCTATTGGTTGTACCCTTTAAAAATTCTTTATTCCAATGGCCCCTTCGAAGTGGTCAGATTTGTGCACTTCAGTTTAGAACATCCTCAACAGGACTCAATCACTTCAAAGTGCCTTTTGGAGAGACATATAGCCAGTTTGGAATGCACTGATTGTCCTGTTGTTCATTGTTGTTTTGGTTGCCAAGTACTCCCAGATGACTACAGGCTGAACGCATTATACTGTATGTATGAATAAGATGTCACATTTTCACAGTCATACTTGTATAGATAAAATAAAAGCATTGTTTTTAGAAACTTTGAGGCTGTTTTTCAAAAGTTTGTTTTATAATGTTGTGAAAATGAAGGACCATAATTATTTAAATCCATTGTTAGTTTTAAAAAAAGCAGTGTCAGGTAAATGCATGCTTAACCCAAATGGTTATCTAATTGGTTTTGTGATCTCTACATATTGCCTGTTAAGGATAAGGGCATAATCTGACCCTAATTGGCTTTTGTCCAATAGAATGCAGCTTTTGTCACACTGTTGATTAGTCTTGCGCTTCACAATGGTCCATTCTCTCCTTGCATGTCCTCACTCGAGTATTAAAATGGCTGCCTTTAAAGAGGAAATGCCCTTGGCTTCTGCTATCCCCTCATACATCCCCACCCCTGCGTCACATGGCTCATTAGAACCAGTCTGCATAAGGCTCTTTATATTTAAATTGACCAGCTGTGTGTTACATCACTGCTCACTGAGGAAAGAGAGAGAGAGCGAGCGTGATTATGTCAGTGTGTGAGATGCAGCAGATGATCTATGGGGGAGGGAGACACTCAAACCGCTTTCTAACCGGAGGAGGGGCTTTAATTCGTCACGACATCGCCCTCTTTTAGCAGTATGCAAGTCTCTTTTTCATTACCTGCTGGCTTTGTCACGTGACTCTTGGGCTCTGTTTTTCTCTGGTACAGATGATCCCCGCCTCCCTCTCTTTTCATCTCTTTTCCCCCTTTGCGGCATCATTCCAACCCTCATTTTCGCTCCATCACTCTAATGCAGTGTGTCAGTGTCTGCCGTTGTTTGGTGTGGAGAGGCTCAAACAATCTCACTCGCACAAATGCATACATACTCTCTCATTCAGGTCCCAGTCTAACATGAAGTCTGTGTTTTACATGACTTGGCAGAAACTAGAGAAACAACCAGAGTTATGTAATATTTTTAACACTTTTGTAGTACAGAATCTCTCACACTTGTTCATGCAGTCTTGAAGCTGCAGAATGACATTGTACTTTTATGTTGTATGTCTGATACACTGATAGTGAATTAATGTGTGCATCCGTGTTAAAGTAATGACTGTGTTTTATGTGTGCTACAGTGTAAAGGAGAAAGGTGAGGATGGTTGTAAGGAGCTGATGGAGGCGTTTGCTGCCTGTGTGAAGAGCAATGCTGAGGCATCATGAGGAGCTCAACATGCAGGAAAAGTAATGCACATTTTCTTGCTTCATTCATCTTTACTTTTTATGACATTGATTTTTTTGTCAGTTATATGATGTCTTTTTTTAACTTCCCATTTCGTCACCTCAGAATTATAAGGTTCTATCTGACATTTTTGTCAAAATTGAGTTAATCACATATTCTTATTAAATGACAACTTGTTTACATTTTAAGACTTTTTATTTAAAAAAAAACAAAAAATAATTTTATCTACAAAATTGTACTTTAGCTTGGCTCTATAAGGTTCATTCTGTAAGCCAATCAGCTTTTCGAATGCACGCACGAGGACCAATCAGGATCAGCTTTCTTTGTCATTTCACCAGACTGGTCCGTTGACAGTGGGAAAGACCAGAAAGAAACACAGAATCAACTAAATAATGCTGCACCAAATAAAATTGAGGAGAAACCTGAAACTGAAAAGATGTGTGTAAATGTGGTGATTTACAAGCATTTTTGACATTGAGATAAAATGTTGAATTTTACATCGTTAAAAAAAAAAAAGAGTTGTTTAAAAAATTCATATATTAAATGTGAAATATTTTTATTTGTGTATATATAGTCAGTAAAACATTTTCAGTGTTTATTTAACTCATTTGCTCATTGTCTGTTTTCTTTTAAAGTCTTTAAATTTGATATTAAGCCTTGAAGGGCAAGTAATTAATTTAATTCATGGAACATTTAATTGAATAAATATAATTCAATAGTTCATATAAAGCATAAAATTCAATACATATTACCACAATAATAACGACATAAAATGAACATCTGCACTGGATAAAATATGTAGCACAGCCTTGTATGCTTAATTTGAACGAAAAAATATTCATCCTAAAACATTAAATAAATGTGATAGAAAGCAAAACTTTAACTTTCTCAAGCATCAACATATTGTTACAACACAAATTTATATTTTTGTGATTGTGTTTGTTGATAAGTAACACTTCAATTAATGATCTGCCAGATAGAACCTTATAATTCCAAGCAGAAAATGACTTTTTAGAATTGGAAGGTTCTATCTGCAGGGAGAAGAGAATTTTGAGAATTGACATGTAGAGTACATTTAGGGTCTCTGTCATGTTAATGTATGAAAGAGAACTGTTACATATATTGTTTGCTATGAATGCAAAAACCTTGAAGCTCAATATCTCAAAATCATTTATAATTCAAGGCGATGATATGTGACTACTTCGTTTTACATATTAGTTTTTTATTATTGATGCAAATTATTTTCGATAGCAGACATTTTTACTTTTTGCAAAGACTGGACCAACATAAATGATTATGTAATAACATGCTTTGTTAAATAAATTAGCCTTATTGACTTATCTTGAACAGAACTTTTAACTTTTTAAAAAATATATTATTTTAAAGGATTTACTTAAATATTTACTTCAATGGATTTTCCCCATAAAAATTAACATTTCCAAACCATTTACACTCAAGTGGTTTAACTTAATGAAATTCTTTCTTCTGTGGATCACAAAACAAGATATTTAATCTAACCTGAATAATGTTTTTAAAAAAACTACAGCCACAGGAACAAAACATAATATGGAGGTCAATCGCTTCTCCTCAGCGTTCTTCAGTATATCTTTCTTTGTGTTCAACAAAAGAAATAAACTCAGGTTTGGAACAAGTAGTGGATTGCTAAACAATGACAGAATTTTCATTTTGGGGTGACATGTCCCTTAAAAAAAAATAAGTTACTAGTCCAGTGTTACATCCGTGACGTTAAGTGTCAAAGAGTGACAGTAACAGTGAAAAGTTTAAAGTTGGTTGGTGTGAGTGTGGATCAGCCCCCTGCCTTCACGACAACACACCAAATTCAGGTAAAGAATTTATTAACAAAAATGTACAATGATAAAACAAAAGCTGGGAAGCAAAAATAGACTTTAGGAGGGGGAAAGGCCAAACAACTATCAAAAAAGTTCACTAGCAAGTTAGGGAGTAAAACCGTCTATTGACAACAGAAATGTACACTAACTCCCTAACTAATGGCTCTCTATGGCATAAAATGGCTCCCTACGGCTTCCAAACACAAAGTTAAGTTTCAAAAGCAGAGTTTAAGCAGTTTCAAATGCTTTACAACAGATTTTAACTTCAATAAGTTAGCCACAATAATCTTTCACAACACAACCAGGCAGGAGAGAGACCACACTCTGGAAGCAAGCTTCAATGTGGCTTGCAACTTGCAGGGCAACGAGCAGCAGGTGCAATTAATCAACTTCCTCCCATCCACACCTAGTTGAGAAACAGGTAGCAGAAATAGAGAGAGAGGGAGAAAAGAAACCAAACACAACATTCATTCATTCATTTTCTTTTCGGCTTAGTCCCTTTATTAATCAGGGGTCGCCACAGTGGAATGAACCGCCAACTTATCCAGCATATGTTTTACGCAGCGGATGCCCTTCCAGCCGCAACCCATCATTGGGAAACACCCATACACGTTCACACACATACACTACGGAGAATTTAGCTTACCAAATTTACCTATAGAACATGTGTTTGGACTTGTGGGGAAAACCGAATCACCCGGAGGAAACCCATGCTAACACACAACGTACAACAATACATTTAAAAAAACATGGGATGTAACACCAGGCATTAAATGTTTTGTTTCTGTAATGAGTAAAACCACATTAACTGGATTTTTTTTGTTAGTTCAGCTTAATAAGATGAGTTGTTTTGAATGTGTAAACTGCCTTAAAACCATTTGATCTAGTGTAAAGATTGAGAATATATACATTTTATTATTTAATAAATTTCTACTGTAAACATATATAAAATATGATACTGGTATATTGTTCATTCATTAGATTGTTAAATTTAGTAGCTGTCATAAAAAAAAAAGATTCTCTTTGTGTTTCTTCTCAGGGGTTAACTGCACTGAGTCCTCCACCTTCCCAGCATTCCCTGCAGCTCATGGCACTGGACTAAATGATGGGGTTTGGGGTTTTGGCAGCAGAGACCATTCTTGTGTCTCTTCCCTTCTCTACCCCTCCTGTGAAGCTTAAATGGATTCCTCCAACCACCAACCTTCCCTCCCCTTTTTGTGGCTGATTGTATGGATCTGATTTGTAGACCGTTCGGAGCTCATGAATTGATGTAAATGATGTGTCTCAGATGCTTACAAAATGGAATAAAGATTTTAAAATGGTTTAATGTGTATAACTGAATTTGTTACATCATTTGAGCAAAAAATGTTTTTAATGTATTCACTTAGCATATCTTGTTTTGCCAAAAGTGACTTCTAACCAGTCCCTGTGGATTTATTCAGTCCAAAACTTTAGGTGGCTTCAGTAAAGTGGATTGCTTGGCAGGGATTATGTAGGCATTTGTAATGGGTTTAGGTGAACTAAAGAAGCAGATTAAGATTTCCGATGTCACTAATACTCTAAACTCCTCACTTTGACTCATTAAGATGCACACAAATACACCCACTCAAATCTCCAAAAGCACTTATCTCACCAGTCAATCAATCAATCAGATCTTAGGCCCTTTCATGCACTGATCCAGGAAAGAAGCAAGCTAAAAGTGAGAAGACTTGTACTATAACCAAGACAAAGAAATGTCCAGGGTTTGTATTACACTCACACATAAAGTACTAAGGCTTGATTAGGGTAATATTAATGGTGCAAAACAACAACAACAAAAGCAACCCTGCTGAAAAATCCAGGTTAAACCAGCCTAAGCTGGTTGGCTGGTTTTAGCTGGTCGACCAGCCTGGTTTTAGAGGGGTTTTGGCCATTTCCAGGCTGGTTTCCAGCCATTTCCAGCCTGGTCTTAGCTGGTCAGGCTGGGAGTTGACCAGCTAAAACCAGCTTGACCAGCCGAAACCAGCTATGTCCAGCTTAAACCAGGCTGGTCAAGCTGGTTTTAGCTGGTTTAAGCTGGTGATTTTCCAGCCTGACCAGCTAAGACCAGGCTGGAAATGGCCAAAACCCCTCTAAAACCAGGCTGGTCGACCAGCTAAAACCAGCCAACCAGCTTAGGCTGGTTTAAGCTGGATTTTTCAGCAGGGAAGCTCAATGCAAAAGCCTTGTGATTTTTTTCTTGCCTAATATTTTACAAGAAAATGAACAGATAAATAAAATATGCTTATACCGTAGACTTGCCTATCATGTTGCTGATTACTCAAATGTTTACTAAAAGTATTTTATGGCATTTACCTAAAGTCCAATAAAGCATTTAGTTAGGCCGCTTCTGGTTGAAAAAGGGAATCCCTGGGGCTGGGGTGTGTGGGTGTGAAACATGGCGGTAAACAGGTTTGTCATAATTAAATAGTCACCTTTCAGTTTGCTTTATGCAATATAGGCTAATGTTTTCGTTCATTAACACGTGCATATCCTAAATGATTGATAAATCTGAAATATAGGAAAAGTTTTATAAAACAGACGTGAATGGCCTTTGTCGGAATCTCCTACATCCGTTCAAAAGATCTGCAGCCTCGCCTCTGGGCACTATACAGTAGGAGTGAGGGTCTACAGATGTTTCCTTTGTTATATAAGCTTGCTCTGAATGCTTCCAGACAAGTATGAATATTTGTCAAAATAAAGTTAAAGGCGATTATGAAGGTCATCGAATGTGTTTGACTTTAAAAAGCATCGCGTGAGAAGCAAAATGAAAGTGCTGAGAGGAATTTCAGGTGAATCCTTGTGAAATCAATCTGCTGATCTCTAACAGATAGCACAGGATATTAGAACATCTGGGTCTAGCCATACTTTAACTCACAAAAGATGCAAATGTACACACTTTTGAGTGCAGTTCTTTGCGTAAAATTTACTTTAGAAATACACTTTGAGCTCAAAAAAGTTAGACCAGTGACCCCTGCTGTCTGCACCAAATCTGCTTGGTAGTCTAAACAGGCAGAATCTGGCACTGGATGGTACATAACACATTTCGCAATGACAAATGTTTCTAGGTAAGGTTACAAAATACATGCGCATTAGATTGTTGGAATGTTTCAGTCACCTCTTCCCTGCTGAACACTGTCTTTGTCTCTACTTCCATCTTGTGTTCACACATTGAACTGCAGGGATGGTGCTTTTATTTTTTAAATAAAAAGTTTCTCTTTCCAGTGAGATGACAACAAAATAAAGAAAAAGCACAAACAAAATTATAGTTAAATATGGTAATTATGGCTATGGTAATCACAGATTCACCATGGTTTTGCTAAACTGGGTATAGTTTTACCATGACATTCATAGTATAACTTTACAAAAGGTACAAATTACACAAATAACAAAAACTTATCCCAAGTAGAATGTGGACACTTTTACAGTATGAAAACCATGGCTGATTCCATTTTTCTGTGCAATTATTTGTGAAATACTGTAGACTTACAAAATATGATTGAAATTTTTTCTACATAAATATCATATCATTAGACAGCAGCTAGACAACAGCTTCCATAAAAAAACAGGATAGTTGTCATAGTTCACCCCCAAAATGAAAATATTTGCATTGTTTGCTTGCTAAAGAGCTGTTAGGCTATTAATTTCTTTTTCTTTTTCTTTTTTTTTAAATATTATGGACGTCACCGTGGACAAAAAACTGTTTGCTTCAAACATTCTTTTATTCTTTATTTATTTATTTATTTATTTATTTATTTATTTATTTATTTATTTATTTATTTATTTATTTATTTATTTATTTTGTGTTCCAACATGTAAGGTTGGTTATGGGATGAGAATATTTTCATTTTTTGGATGCATCTCTTTAAATGCTAAAATAAAAACATAATAATAGACCCACCCCAATACCAATACAACGAAATTAAAGAGACCCACCCCTCACCGACAAAGATCCAGAATTTGTCCCATAATGAGCTCATTTGTCTCATTTGTACTGCTGTGCCATAAGAATTAGTAAAAAAAAAAAACCTTCGAAAAAGGCTTTAAGACTAAGCGGAATCCAACTTCGGTGTGATTTCAGCTAGTTTTGGCCAATGCTAAGAAATATTTTTCATGAGTCCAACATCCAGCTGTTCAAGAAAACACACAATCTGACGTAAGTGATGTCTTCTTTGACCACTGTATTGTTTATAAGTAGAGAAAACATTTTACAAGTAACTTTTATCCTAAATCTTTTAATAATTTTTTATTGAAATGGCAAATTCTGACTGTGGAAAGTTGAATGTGTTGGCCAGTTTGTTATTTGTCTAAATGACAATAGGCTTCAGTTTTTAATTTAAAACTTTTACAGATTCCTTTTTTTCTGATGATATATGATGTGATAAATTTGTATTTTTAAAAATTAGTATTTTTTTTACGTTTCTTTATTCTAAATCTTTAATAAATATTTGGTACATCAAAAAGTGTGATTATGATGACCATCCGACAGGCCAATTCAGCTGAAAAAACAGTGCTTAAATTGTCACTAAAATGCAGTATTTAAATCTCATAATTAAATAGAAAATAAGGCAAATAACTGCCAAAAGTTCTACTTTTTAGGAAAAAAAGAGCCATCCCTTTCACAAGGCTGGCTATGGGCCTGTATATTCCTGCAATGCTTCAGCAGTGTACTTTTCCGAAGAAGACAAATGTAGAAAGATAAAATTAAATAGAATAAATCAAGTTTCATAAACAGAAAGACAGGAACTAAATAGGCAGATGCGACAGCCATTCCACGAATATTATGAGAACAAATGATGTGGAAACGTATCTATAACAATGTGTCAGATGCGTCCATTGGCAGTAATAGATCCAGTGATGTGAGGGACGTGCTCTCGGGCGGAAATGGGGTGGGGGTCTGTGACGAGCATGTTCGATGGGAATCGCGTAAGGGAGGGGACGCAAGCGGCAGAGAACCCGGATGCTGATGCTGCTCGTGTCGGATGGGGAGAAGGAATACAGGGAGAGTGAGAGCTAGAAAACAGAGAAAGGCCGCACTGACAGAGGGACTGCTACCTTTGCGGTCGCAAGGCACCCGAAGCGCACGGATTAACACCAGGCGTTTTCAAGCGACCGTAACGCGGCGCGGAGAGAATGAGTGGCCGCGCGGTAGCCGAGGTGACGGGAGGAGAGCGAGAGGAGATGCTGTGATGTGCACATAGCGAGCTGGAGAGGGAGGGGGAGAGGAGAGGAGGCTCCTACGCTAGTTAAGATGCTTGTTTTTTGACCAGGAATGTGTTCCGTAACGAATAAAGCACGGGATTTCTGCGCCGACACCATAGCTGACAATAGCGCAATGCACACTTGGCACGCGCGCGGCGGATTCACTGGCGGATTCATGTGACGGAAGACACTGAGGCTTTCTTTCGCGAAAGGGTGGCTGTTTTCTCCCGTACAATTCTCCCATATTTCCGGATGTGAGGCCTGGAAGATACCGTAGTTTATATGACGGGCACGGGACGCTCCTCTTTCACGTTCTCATATTGATCCAAATCAGACAAAACACTTTGAAGAGTGAAGGAGACACCGAAGCGCAGTCAGAATAATACGCGCAAGGTGTAACAGACCGGATGTGCGGCTCTTTCGCAGGATAGATGTGGCCAAGTTTTTAATAAATAGGTCACTTCCACTTCCATGAATATATTCATAAAGGTAACATTACCGGTGAGAATGAATTGATGACTCGAGCAGGCTTCCTAATATCCCTGCTATCTTTATCAGTCTTTAGTCTCCATCCTCATTTCACAGCTATTATCTGATGTAGTCCTATAGTATCGGCCCATATGCTGACAGATCTGGTCGTGTCCCCTCAACAGAGCCCACAGGCCGCGCAGTTCGCAATAACAGCTATAGGTAGACGTATATGCTCGACCGGACACATAACCACTTTTTAATCTCTGATTTATCTGAGGGAAAAAGATGCATTAGAGGGAACTTTAAGGAGACGGCAGATGTTTGGGAGTAGGCCACGGCACTGACATCACGCCTCAGCATCCCTGTGTCATCATCGCTCACCGTCTGTGATGTCTGTACGGCGGAGCTATTACGTGAGCAGGACAGACACCAGTGGATACATTGTGAAAATACACTGATTTACCCCCTTTATATTGTGACACAAAACCGCGGAAGAACGCAATGTCCAGTAAGGAGCTGTCGGGGAGTCAGGCAGCTCAGTATGTCGGGCCCTACCGACTGGAAAAGACGCTGGGGAAGGGCCAGACAGGTAAGAGCATTTCCTCTGCGGGATATTAGCACTCAGTTAATGCATTGGAATAAATTCTGCTCTACTTCGCGCGTCTCATTAAAGAATTAATCTATTGAAAGGTGGATTTGGCTATAAGCAAAGCGGTTAATGTGTTTTAGGGGTATTTCAGCTGATGAAATGAAATGAGGCACGGAGGCAAGTGACAGCATAAGGGCAGTGTTTGAGGGAGGAAGATTATTTCATCTTTCTGGCGTTTTGTTTTTGAGTCATATATGTGGCAGTGATTCATTAGTACTGCTTCAAAGCTTAAATGTGACTGCAAGCTGTTGTGTTTTTACATCTTAAGACTGTAAAGACTGATACTCAACTGTATTTATGTTGGTAGTACTTAGTGAATAGCCTACCTGCTAACTTTATTTATCCCAGGCCTACACTATAAGTTCAATCACTAACTTTTGTTACTAAACTTGTTCTTTTGCTTTAATAATTCTTTAGATACTTCTTTGTTATTTGTATCAAATTGCAGCCTTGCCAATACATTCTATGGGAATCTGCAAATTGAATAACTGTCTGTATATTGCTAAATAAAATCCCAGCAAACAATTTAGTGTTTAATATAGACGTCTAATAGACATCTAAACGTAGACAGCTTGGCTAAAACAAGGCTAAACTTGCGCTGTCAGTGTAAATCTAATAGACATCTAAGAATAGCCCAAAACTAGACTAGACATCAAATAGACAGATTAGACAGACTTTATATGTGTAGTCATTCATTCATGTTTATTTGAGGACTAGTCTAGTTTTGGCCTATTCTTAGACGTTTATTAGATGTTCACAGACAGCACAAATTTAGCCTTGTTTTAGCCAAGATGACTGTGTTTAGATGTCTATTAGATATCTATTAGACATCTTTTAAAAACAAAAACTGCTTGCTGGGATGCATCTCCAATGTTCCTAGAGCCTAAATTCCATATGTGCTAGAAACTGATCTAAAGGTTCTAGTAGTTCTAGTGATAATTAATATGATACTATGTTTATATGTATCTAATTTTTGTATTGTTTCCTTTTACACCAGCTATAATTACTTATTTTGCCTTGTTATAATGACTAGTAAGCGGCTATAGTTCAATTAAATGTGTAACACCTTGAATACACAACATATGAATATTATTAGCCATCAGGTAAAATCTTTTATTCTTTTTAAAACATTTACCAAGTGATGTTTAACACAGGTAATGCGGTGGCACAGTAGGTAGTGCTGTCGCCTCACAGCAAGAAGGTCGCTGGTTCGAGCCTCGAATGGGTCAGTTGGCATTTCTGTGTGGAGTTTGCATGTTCTCCCTGCGTTCGCGTGGGTTTCCTCCGGGTGCTCCGGTTTTCCCCACAAGTCTAAAGACATGCGGTATAGATGAATTGGGTAAGGTAAAATTGTCTGTAGTGTATGAGTGTGAATGAGAGTGTATGGATGTTTCCCAGAGATGGGTTGCGGCTGGAAGGACATCCGCTGCGTAAAACATATGCTGGATAAGTTGACGGTTCATTCCGCTGTGGCGACTCCAGATTAATAAAGGGACTAAGCCGAAAAGAAAATGAATGAATGAATGAATAATTCAGCTTTAACAGAGCGGGGTCATGTGACTCCACACATGGCAGGGAAAGTAATTGAAAAAATTGACCATAAAAATTAGATCGATTATAGATTCTGAATGTCGATTTCGATAACTTTTCGATTAATCGCCCAGCCCTATCTCTAGCACTGTTCTTCTCATTCTCTCGAACCCACCCTCCCTCCCTTTATTTTCTTGCTTTCCATTAAGAACCCTATAACCTTCTTTTCCCTCCTAGGTTGAATCGGGGGGTCCAATCACTCTACCAAAATATTACAGAGACGGTACCCCTACTCTGAATCTCTGGGCATCATTGTAGGACTCTCGATCAACCTACCTGCCTGTTCACTGTTTATCCTCTAACTTCCCTTCCCCTTCATCCCACTGTTCCCTTACCATCCCTTTCATCCCTACAATAAAGTCTAGCTCAAAGTGTGGCGTGGTCCATGCTGGTGAAACCAAATTTAAGCTGTATATTAGTATCTTGCTAGTAGTATTTTATGTAGTGTCATAGAAAAAAACTAAATCTCTCCATTAAACTGCACTTAGGAAATATTTGAAAAATAAATAAAATTTCACAGGAGGGCAAATAATTTTGCCTTGAACTGTATTATATAGTAAATCCAGTCAGTATTACCAATAATATATAGACCTGTATACTAGTTATAGTTTTAAGGAATAACCATGACTGTTCTGAATTCAAATGCCTCAGAGATCATGCTTGCCAATACATACTAAATTAAATTTGAATGTACAGTAGATTGATATAGATCTACATTAAGAGGTTAATTATTTTTGGCATCCGAAAGAGGGTGCCCATTAACGATATATGTTATTGTCTACAACAAGATGCACTGGTGTTTTTTTCTGATATATTTTTTAAAGTGTGCATGAGTCAATATTATTTTTCATTTCATGTACAAGTTTGTAAATGGACATTGATTGCATACTGTTTTGCAGTCTGAACGTTGCAGATGTACGTTTTAAGTTTCCACAAGGGCCTCTCATCTGATTTGACATAAGCATCTAATGAAAGGTGACTATCTGTGCTCCTCTTGCAGGTCTGGTGAAGTTAGGAATTCACTGTATCACAACACAGAAGGTGGCCATAAAGATAGTTAACAGAGAAAAGCTATCAGAGTCTGTTCTTATGAAAGTAAGTTGACACACAGCGAATTTACAACTAAAACATCTGAAAGTTGTAGTTTTTCTCAGTCCGCTTGCGCTTACGCAGCACTTTCTTATTTACCTTAAAAAAACACAGCAGCTGCAAAACTCCAACTGCTTTATTAACCACATTTTATTCTGCATCTGTCCTAATGTTCTGCACTAAAGACTCCCCTTGCTAAGGCATTTTTGTCCATGTCTACTGTTGATTGTCAGACTCTTGTTAATACATAGACTGTATTATTTCACTTCTAATTAAGAGTAATCGTCTTTCCTTGGTGTTTTCCTACATCAAATTGTTCCTTTTCTCTATTCGACTCTCATTCGATGTTCCCCGCTCTCCCCATTTCTGCAGGTGGAGAGAGAGATAGCTATTCTTAAACTAATAGAGCACCCTCATGTCCTAAAACTGTATGATGTGTACGAGAATAACAAATATCTGTAAGTACTGCTCTGTTTCTGCACAAATCTGAAGCATGCCTGGCCTTGTCTTGTCTTGTCCTCTCTTGTCTCTTGTCCAGACTTACACCCTGCTGCATTCTCTGGAGGTGTGCTTGTGTGTAATATTTCATATGCTTCTATATGCATGCATGTGTTTTATAATCGCCTCCTTCTTTCAGGTATTTAGTGCTGGAACATGTATCTGGTGGAGAGTTATTCGACTACCTGGTTAAGAAAGGCAGATTGACCCCTAAAGAGGCACGAAAGTTCTTCAGACAAATCATATCTGCCTTGGATTTCTGTCACAGTCACTCTATATGGTAAATGCTTCTTTATTTATTTATTATTTACATATTTTTTATAAGCATACTTATATTTCTTAATATATATTTTTTAGCAAGCATTGAAATTTAAAGAAGACGTGGATGCAAGTTGAGAAAAATATAAGGCCATGTGATAAAAGCAGAGTATAGTGGCCGTATAGTGGCAATAGTTATATATACAATTGATGTCAGAATTTTTAGCCCCCCCCCATTAATTTTTTTCCCCAATTTCTGTTTAACAGAGAGAATATTTTTCAACACATTTCTCAACATAATAGTTTTAATAACTCATTTCTAATAACTGATTTATTTTATCTTTGTCATGATAACAGTAAATAATATTTTACTAGATATTTTTCAAGACACTTCTATACAGCTTAAAGTGACATTTAAAGGCTTAACTAGGTTAATTAGGTTAAGAAGGCAGGTTAGGGTAATTAGGCAAGTTATTGTATAACAATGGTTGGTTCTGTACACTCTCAGAAATAAAGGTACAGGAGCTGTCACTGAGGCAGTACCTTTTCAAAAGATACATATTTGTACCCAAAGAGTCCACAGTGGTACCTCAAAGGTACATATCAGTGCCCAAATGTACCTAAAAATACCTTTGAGGTACCATTATGGACCCTTCAGGTACAAATATGTACCTTTTGAAAAGGTACTGCCCCAGTGACAGCTCCTGTACCTTTATTTCTGAGGGTGTAGACTATCAAAACAAAATATAGCTTAAAGGGGCTAATAATGTTGACCTTAAAATAGTTTTAAAAAAATAAAAAAACTGCTTTTATTCTAGCCGAAATGAAACAAATAAGACTTTCTCCAGAAGAAAAAATATTAGCAGACATACTGTGAAAATTCAAAGGGGGGACTTAAACTGTAGTTATATTTAGTTTTCTTTTTTAAACAAGCTTTTGTGAACAAAAGTGGCAGTATAGATGTTCTTTAAGATTTCTGTTTCAAATAAATATTCTTTTTTTGAGCTTTATGTTCATCAAAAATCCTGAAAAAATGTATCACAGTTTTCACAAAAATATTAAGCAACACATATATATTCAACCTGTTAATCACAATTCTTTCTTATACACTAAATCAGATTTCTCTATATTAATATCTGAAGGACCATGTGACAATAAAGAATGGATTAATTGTTAGATTAAAGAAATTTTAATTAAAAATTATAAATGTGAAAAATATTAGAACAACATTTTAATACATTTTAAAATAGATAAAAATAGAAAAATTTATTTAAAATAACAAACAACACAATTTTTATTGGATTTTTTCCCCCTGTATCAAGTAATGTGACATTGAAGAGCAAAATAGACCTTTTTACCCCTTTATCGTGCAAGGAACCACATATGGTAACTTCCTTGACACTGATTACAATATATATTTTTAGAATTATTTTTTAACATCATAAATGTAATAACCCACAGTAACAATGCAGTGAGGATTTTTGTGAGGATTTCAATGTGTGTTCTATAAAGAAAAAAAATGCTTAACCCCAAACCTTTGAACAGTAGTGATGATAGTGTATTATTTAATTGTTTATTTACTTCATATTACACAATTTCTAATTTATGCTTGTGCTTTGTTCTGATTGTGTAACGAGAAATTGTCAAAAAGATGCTACAATGCAATCATTACATATTTTCTGTACCAGTCACAGAGATCTTAAACCTGAAAACCTCCTTCTGGATGAGAAGAATAATATCAGGATCGCTGACTTTGGCATGGCCTCCCTACAGGTTGGGGACAGTCTGCTGGAGACCAGCTGCGGGTCGGTAGTTTATGTGTTTGTGCTTTTATTATTGTGTTAATGAGGATGAAGTATTAATGCTCTGTGTTATGAATCTACAGATCACCCCATTATGCATGTCCTGAGGTTATCAGGGTAAGGACAAAACTCTCATAACATAAGCATCTTATGCTTTTGATAGATTCAGACCTTTTAAAGTAGTCTCTGGTTGTATGTGCTTAGTGTTTTTTTTTAAATCACAGGGAGAGAAATATGATGGACGTCGAGCAGATGTATGGAGTTGTGGGGTTATACTCTTTGCTCTGTTAGTGGTAAGAAGCTTGCTGCATCTTATATCTGTCAGGGCTGGGCGATATGGCCCAAATTTTTTACAAAAAATATTTTTGTATCAGTCAGTAATGATAATTATCATGATAAATGCAGTGGTGGGAGAGTACTAAAAAAACATACTCAAGAAAAAGTATCATTACTTGCCAAAAAATGTAGTGCAAGTAGAGTAAAAGTATTTTACCTGTGTAAATACTACTCAAAGAATGAAATGTGGCTTACACCAGTGCCGTTTTCTCTTAAGGGTGGTTGTAAATGTAAGTTCAATTATTTGCCATTCATGGACTATAACTTTAAAATATTTAATTAATTTAATCTGAGAACAAATTTCATTAATAGATGCATCTATAATAAGCAAGGTAATGCGTTTACATGTAAAGCAAAATCTTTGCAACATAAATGGCAAATAATAAGATTTTAATGCTTAGGATTTGAAACTTGGAAACCTGACAAACAAGCTACAGCCGTAAGTGTTCAGCAGTTGGTGCTGCAAACCAAGTTTGTGAAACACTGATGGAATGCAATTTGGGCGTGTATTTGAAAACGTAACGTTCTGTAGTTGCATTTAGTTATTGTTGAAGGCCATTTGATCATTTCAGTCATCATACAGTTGACATCTTTTGGTCATTGCATCTAATGATTTAGCATCTTCTTGGACACTTTTAATTCTTCCACATATTTACTGCATTTATAAAAACGTTTGTGTCTTGAGGTTGGTCTGTCTGATGCAATTTTTCTATATGCTATTTTTTACTTAAAAGTGTTTTTATTGAACATGTTAGATATGAAACATACAGTACAAATAGCTTTTCACTTTTTCTTTTTTTTTAAACAACAAACAAACAAAACTCATCACACACATATATACATTTAGGTTCTATAAAAATATATGAATAATAGTAAAATAAAACTATAAATAAATAATAATATTAAGTAAAGAATAGTTTACTCTTATATATAAAAGAAAAGAAAATAATAAAAATTAACAAAGGTTCTACTCTTCTAAAGTAATTCAAGGGTCCATCTTCTTTATGTGATATAAAACAGGTTGCCAAGTGAGAAAAAACATATCAGTACAACCTCTCACAGTATATCTCTACATGCTATTTGACTGAATAGAAATCATGCGACTGATTATTTCTACTTAGCCAACCACCTTAAAGAAAACAAAACATTTACAATAGTGAATGCAGGTTGAAAGAAATGAGTGCAGTAAAAGCACCTTGAAATGTACTTAAAAGTATTAAACATTTATATTTTTAAAACTGCATTGTAATTACAGTAATATGAGTATTTGTAAATTGTTACTTTGTTAAAACTGGAAAACTTTATTTAAAAATTCAGATTTTAATTTAGTTAAAAAGACACATTGTCGCCTATAACAGGCATGGGCTGGTATAAGTTTCTGCCGGCATAATAACCTTGGATAAAAATATCACGGTTTCACGGTATTTTGATTACTGCTCTAAAATTTATTCTTTGTAAATGTCTGGGTAAAAAAACAAAACCTTTTCCTCCATTGAACAAAATACATTTTTTTTTTGGAAATATTTTTAATATTTTGGAACAGTAAACATGTCAGGCTAAATAATAAAAATAAACAATTGACTTCTGCTCTTTTAATTAGTTTCAAAAACACAGATTTCTTTACAACAGATTTTACACATAAAAAACCTTACATATACCTTAGTAACGGTA
>LR812521.1:41713848-41896348 GCA_903798195.1 Danio kyathit | reverse complement strand
ATATATATATATATATATATATATATATATATATATATATATATATATATATATATAAATATATGCCAAAAATCATTAGAATATTATGTAAAGATCATGTTAAATGAAGACATGTTGTAAGTTTCCTATTGTAAATATATCAAAACATAACTTTTGTTTTGTAATATGCTTTTCTAACAACTATGAAGGGGATTTTCTCAATATGTAGATTTTTGCACCCTCACATTTCAGTTTTCAAATAGTTGTATCCAATGGAAAGCTTATTAAACAGTTTTAGAAGATGTATAAATTGTAATTTTGAAAAATCAATGCTTATTTTCATAGTCACATATACAGTTGAAGTCAGAATTATTAGCCCCCCTGTTTATTTTTTTCTCCCAATTTCTGTTTAACAGAGAGCAGATTTTGTCAACACATTTCTAAACATAATAGTTTTAATAACTCATTTCTAATAACTGATTTATTTTATCTTTGTCATCATGACAGTAAATAATATTTGTCTAGATATTTTTCAAGACACTTCTATACAGCTTAAAGTGACATTTAAAGGCTTAACTAGGTTAATTAGGTTAATGTACTTAGGTAAGTTATTGTACAACAATGGTTTGTTATGTATATTATCGAAAAAGAAATTAGCTTAAAGGGGCTAATAATTTTGTCCTTAAAATGGTTATTAAAATAATTAAAAACTGCTTTTATTCTAGCCGAAATAATAATACAAATAAGAATTTCTCCAGAAGAAAAAATATTATCAGACATACTGTGAAAATTTCCTTGCTCCGTTAAACATAATTTGGGAAATAATTAAAAAAAGAAAAAAAAAAATCAAAGGGGGGCTAATAATTCTCACTTCAACTGTATATGGGCCAAACATGAATCTAAAAAGTCATTGCTTGTTATGTTGTAGTTTTTCAGTCACGGGTACATCTGGTATAAAGATGTGGTCAACACTTTAGAATAAGATTATATTAGTTAATGTTAGTTAATGTATTTAGTAACATGTAGATGAGCAAAAGGAACAATACAATTATTACACTATTTGTTCATGATAGTTAACGTTAGTTAATGTAAATACAGTTGTTCAGTGTTAGCTCACTTTATCTCATGGCGCATTAACTACTGTCAACAAATATGAATTAGTATTTTAATAATGCATTAGTAAATGTTCAACTATGTTTAATAAATGCTGTACTGTTAGTATTGTTCATACTTAGTTCATGTTAGTAAATACATTAACTAATGAAACCTTATTGTAAAGTTTGACCAACATGTATGTTGTTGGATCCCAAATAGATGAGGGAAAAACAGTACACTTTTTTTTGTCCACTTTGGACCATTTTCTCACAAGAGTCTTGGCCAGGGGTGTCAAACTCAGTTCCTGGAGGGCCGCAGCCCTGCACAGTTTAGTTCCAACCCTGCTTCAACACACTAACCTGGAGGTTCAAAACAAGCCTGAAGGACTCGATTAGTTTGATCATGTGGGTATAATTAGGGTTAAAGCTAAACTGTGCAGAGCTGCGGCCCTCCAGGAACTAAGTTTGACACCTGTGGTCAAGGCCTATGCAGGTGTATATTTATGAATGTTGCTGTGTATTTGTCAAGTCAAGCTATCTTTTTTTCTATAGTGCTTTTAGAGTGTAGATTGTGTTGAAGCCACTTTACATAGATGAACAGAAAAAAATATATAAATGAAAAGCCATAACCATGTTTCAGATTATGAAACATATTCAGCATATGAGGCAGTCAGCAGATCAGTGGTAGAATGTTGGTGTAGTTAGATAAGAACTGAATTTAATTCATCTTAATTAGGGCTGCACGAAAAAACTGACATTGCAGTATTTTGTTTTTCCACAATATATATTGCAATATGAACATAATTTCACAAGATGACTCTATTTGGAAACATTTCATAATATTAAAATCAATTGGGATCATTTGTAGAGGAGTGCATCTTCATAAAATTTACAAAATGATACAAAAAATGAACAAAACAACTGCAACGCTTTATAGTTTTTGGTGATCTAACAGTACTGAACAACAGAAATTCAATAATTAAATGTAATATAATACCTCATAGACTTCATTGTATAAATAAACACATTACTTTTGTTAAAACATCAAATTATAATTTCTTGTGCCTAAATTTGCTTTAAATCTTACAGTCACAGGGCTTAAAAACATAAAAATACAAAATCTTTCACACTAGTTATATTAAACTTAAACTCTGCAATGACTCCAAAAATCACGTCTTCTTAACTGTGGTTCCTGGTTAATAATAATACCAAATGATAGATTCTATGATGTGACTATTGCAGATTCGCACATTGCAATATTGATGCTGAAACGATATGTCGTGCAGCTCTAATCTTATTTCGAAGTGTAAACAGGACACAGATTGCAGTTTGCAAATCTAACAAGATCCAGATATCTCTGATTTAGTAAACCAAATCGTGCAGCCCTGATACCATACTGTCCATCATTTCACTGTCATGCCATGTTTCATCTCTCATACGGCAAATGTCGTTTGCAGGTAATGTTTACCCTGTTTGCTTAGAAGCTCTCCGTCTCTCATCAACACATTGAAAAGGACTTCTTTTTCAGCTTCTATGCTAATTTCCCTCTAAACACTGTAATACAGATAATTCCCCCTGCATTGCAGCTGTGTATTTTATATATTGTGATATATATATAAAACCAAACCTTATTCCAGCTTGGATCTAGTAAGGTTTGTGTGTGATTTGACATCATGAAGTGTAGATGTCTGTGTTACAGTGGGCGTTTGTTTGTTGTTGTAATTGTGTGATCAGATCCTCCCCGTAAGCGGGTGGACTCGCCCATGTTGACTCGTCATGGGCGCTGTCGGCCGGAGAGAAAGAGTCTGGAGGTACTGAGTGTGACAGAGCAGGGCTCTCCAACACCCCCCCGCAGAGCACTGGATACCTCTGCACACAGCCAGAGGTACACGCAAACTCTTCATGATTACTCTGTCTTAACCTTCATCTGAAAGTCAAGCTTGACGTACCACATGTGTCTTATGTTCATGTGCCTTCCAAAAAATGTGCAGGTAAATCTTTAAAGACTAGTTCATACAACAGAGGATGATAAACGAAATGTCAGATATACAGTCGAGGCCAAAATCATTAGTCCTCCTTTAAATATATTATTTATATTTTTCACATATTTCCCAAGTGATGTTGACCAGAGAATGGACATTTTTACAGTATTTCCTATATTTTTTGTCTTGAGAAAAAGTAGTTTGGCTGGAATGAAAGTTTTTTAATAAAAAAATTAAAAATAAATATTTTTTTATATTATTAGCTCTATGCAAGAGTTCACACTTAGCTTATGATTGATTATAAGCTTGTTTGGCATGCTGTCCCGGGTAGAGAGCCCTAAGCTCAAAAAATCCCCAAGCCCGGGGCTCCCTCCCGTTTGCAGGGCGAGAGGGTAGATTGAGCTCAGGTTGATCTCAAGAACTCCCCTGCTTATTTGTGGCTAATAACAATTTTTTTTTATGAGGAAAAATACTGTTGGCTATTAACTTGACTATGGTGCCAATTTGGTTTGGTCAGTTTACTTATGATGCATGTCTTTGGACGGTGGGAGGAAACAGGGAAACCCGGGGGAAACCCACGCGAACACGGGGAAAACATGCAAACTCCGCACAGAAATGCCAACTGGCCCTGCAAGGACCGAAACCAGTGGCGTTCTTGCTGTGAGGCAACAGTGCTAACCACTGAGTCACCGTGCCACCCAATCTAAGAAAAAAAGTGGGAGGAATAGGGGAGGACGGGGGGATTTTTCAAGATGAAAATAACTCTGGTAAGAAGACTATGGTTATTTATCATGACTTACGAATCATCTGATTGGAGAATCGTGTATTAGCTAATGCGGGTCCAGCCGTGATCAATCATAAGCACGTGCTCCTCTCGAAATTAGTTTATGAATAAACTTCACTTAAAAAAGCTTTTTCCAATTGAACAAACCTAATTAACCTAGTTAAACCTTTAAAATTCACTTTAATCTGAACACTAATTTCTTGCAAATAAACTAGTAAAATATTCATCATAGGCTCATTCTGAAAACGTAGCCCTATATACATTTCTGGAGATCGCTAATTATGTAGCCAGAAGTATGCATGGCTGCATTTCGTCTTTAAAAGAAACGCTACAGGGCGGTATGACGCTTTTCCTTTTCGCACTTACTTCCTGACCGCTTACTTCCGTGTGGACGGCTTTACCACTGTTACCAGTTTGTCCAGTGGCTTGTCGCGTAGGTCAGAGGATTTGAGATGCAGAGCGGAGTTGACCATGACAACGGGGTTCGAGTCCAGCAAAGAATGTTTCCAGAAAGCAGGTAAAACAAAAACAAAAGCCATAAAATAAAATAAACAAGTTAATAACAGGGTGAGAATAGGGTAAAATCTGAAAAGGTGGTAAAAATCAGGCGAGGGCTTTTCTTTTTCTGGATTGCTTTTCAAAACACTGTCGGTTGGGTTTAGGGAAGGGGGTGGGCACTCGTCAATCTGTGCTTTTTCAAATACTATCGGTTGGATTTAGAGAAGGGGTTGCGTGGGGGGATCGGTCGGTTGGTCAGTCAGTCAGTCAGTCAGTCAGTCAACAGCGGCCTATGGTGGATTTATGCAAGAAGAGCAGGTGCAAATCACACTTACGAGAGAAATTTTTAGATCTTAAATACGTACACATCGGTCTCTGGTGGATTTGCGAAGACAAAAACAGCAAAAAAAAGGTAGTTCCTGGGATGGATACTGTATATACATTTCTCCAGAACTGCATTTAGCGGTATGTTTTCAGAATGAGCCAGGCTGAGTTGAAAATATTATGTACTGTAATTATGGCAAATATAATAGAAATTAGTTATTAAAACTATCATGTTAAATAACTTTCCGTTAAACAGCACTTGAGAAAAAACTTGACAGAACGGCTAATAATGTTGACTTGAACTGTACATAGTTCTGCATAAAGTTGAGCTTTGTAGAGTTTGCAGCTGTAATGACACAGAAACAATAATACAATTTCATTGGAAACACTTTCAAAATTCATGATGATAAATGGTAAAAAAAACACTGACAGCCAATCACAATCCATACTGCTTTTAAAGAGCCCAAGCTTTTATAGTGGCAGACGACAAAACTGCAGCATGTACATAAAAAGAACATTATTGTGTGTTGTTTGAATGCTCATATAGTTATCAATAAAGTATTTTGTAGTAAACATCCTTGGTGTGAACAGGTCTTCTGGTGCAGATTTTTTATCAGATGATATTTTAGTGTAAATTTGTGTGTTGATTTTACTTTACATTTGTGTTTACTTATTCAGTAAGCAAGAACAATCCAATATAAATTTGCTGAAATTGCAAAAATATGTATTTAATTCTACTTTCATTATATATCCAAACTGAACAAGCCTCATTTCTGTGTATGTTAGACTCATAACATAGAGTACTTTATTCTTAAACACTATTCACCTGCTACAATTACAATTGTAAATTGTAAACAATAAGTTAAGAGCCCTTGTGCACTATGTTCCAGTCAGTGGCAGAGTTCATGGCAACAGGAATGGGCATATTTCATGGTACATGTTAGTTGACGAGTTCTTCTTGGCCTTTTATCTATCTTTTATCTTTCTTATATCTTATATGTGTTTATTTTTGTTGGTTGTGAATAAATTAACCTCTAAATGATAGTCAGTGACATGTGGCTGCTGACATCCTGTTTTCGGCAGCATCTCATGTGCCTTTCAAGTCAGAAATATCATAATGTTGAGTTCTGTGCACATGAATGATCAAGCAAATTTCTCTTTACAAGTGAGAAACTCAGAATTGTAGACAATACACAAGAAACTGATCTGTAATATTAATGATAATATGTTTTAAAAACATTTTTAACTTAGAGTTTTGGTCTCTTAGAGTATTTGTGTTTATTGTTTACAGTATAATTATTTTTTCTTTGTTGATGCTGCTTTCATTTGGCAGCATGTTTGGCAACCTGTGGTCATTGCATAGCATGTAAAGTGCCTTTAATTATATAGATAATTGATCAAATTAACGAAAAAAAAATTCTGCTGGACATATATTCATCATACAAATAAATATAGTGCTAACAGTGGATGCAGTTTATTTTTAGAGAGTAAATCTGTTATTGAACACTTAAATGAATCAAAAGGCCTATTCTCATAATAAACTGCAGGTGTTTTTGTTGATCATTTCAGGAGTGAAGTTCCTGATTCAAGTGAAATTAAAGAATCAGGAGATCAGGAATTTTAAAACAGCATGCCAAAACTTTCTAGACCAGTTTGCTTTAGCTTGTCATCACCTTAACCTCCTGGGGCCCGAGTTTCCACATATGAGGACAGCACATTTTTAGCTCTTAAGTGGCTATTTAAAATACTTTGAATGTTTTATATTTTGTTACAGACATACAGTGTCATCCTGCAACTGTTTTGCAGCATATGAAATGTCCCAAACCCTATTTTTAACTATCCAAAATGGGAAAAAATGTTGTTTTTACTCTCTGATAGTCAAAGCAAGTTCAAAAAAAATTCTATGTTTAATATGTATAAAAGAAAATTCGGGAAAAGGTGTTTTATGTAAATTCGGACCACGAGTCCACATATATGAACATAATTTTTCTCTAAAAATACATCATATCAAAAGATGATACCTAGATTTTTATTCTAATTAGGTTCAAATAAGCCCAAATAGCAAAGAGAAATAAAAAATGCATGTAAAAAACCACTTTAGGCCTTAAGAGGTAAAACTACCATTGGTTGATGGTGATTAAATGATATGGGTTTGGAGCTGTTTGTCAGACATCTGTTAGTATAAACAAATATAGAATTGAATAGAAGAAATATAGAATTTGCTATTCAAATTGAAAGGAGTTCCTTTTTTTCAGTCTAGCATAAAACGCACTATATTACTTAGCATGAGGTGACTTGACTGCTGAAATGCAGCTCTAACATCCATATCACTTTGATCAGATCCAAACTTATTTTTACCCATAATGAAGAAAGAAAAATACCTTTGCTGTGAGCATATTGAATTAAACTAATTAAATCAGAATTGTATACAGTCATTCAGCTCGAGAGGATACGCTCTTTGGAATCAATATCTCAACACCAATTTCAAACTGTATGGCAACCTTTTCTGGATTACCTCAAAACTGATTAGTGCTATGCCAACGATTTATTGGAACAATTGATCATACTCTGATAATTACATCTGAACATTATGATTGCTTTGATTGGTAAATACCCCCATTTGTTTGTTAATTATTCACTTTAATTAATTACATTTAAATTTTTCTGATTTATTGCTGGGGTTGCTATGTTTATACCAGTGGATTTCCTTTGTATTGTTTTTGTATGTAAAAAAAGAAAATGCTTAAATAAAATATATATAAAAAAAACAAATTAAATTAATCTCGCCACCTTTTTTTGCAAATGATGTCACACCGGTTTGCGCTTCGATCTGCCTTGTAGTACATCAGGACGGTTTTACTGACACGTGTCGCTCTTCTGATAGGTCTCGGTCTGTTAGCGGAGCATCAACTGGCCTCTCATCCAGTCCCCTCAGCAGCCCTCGAGTAAGTAACCCACACCTTTTTGGCCATATCTATGTTGTATACAATGTAAAACACTATATGTTGTGCTCAGTGTACAATGGTGAAACAATGGTGTATTGTGCTTGTTTTTGTTATTGTGGTATCAATAGCAAAGCTAAATTGCATTCAGCTCCTCTTTTTATGTTCATCTATTTCATACTGTCCTCATACTGGAGCCATTATTCACACTTAAAACACACACGCACATGCACACACACTCACAGATATATTTACCTCGTTTTAACTTGCATTTTGCACTCTAGTGAATGAGCTAACAACTGTCTACTAATTTCTACTAGACTTTCATGTACTTCTCAAAGAGAATCATTTTGCTAACTCTTCACAGTTTAAATTCTAATGTTAATGATCATATACCATAGCTCTCATTAACGCTCATGACCATTGCTGTGTCCATCTCTCCATTCCTCTTTCCCTCTCCATCCCTCTGTCCTTTCTCTTCCTACCTGTCAGAGCCCAGTTTTCACTTTCAGCCAAACTGAAGTCACCTCTGCTTCCGCCACCCAGTCCAAAGACCCCAAAGCAGGAAGTTCCACCACACCCCGGGCGTCCCAGCGTGCGCCTGAGCAAAAAACCCAGACCCTGCCCTCGAAAGCAGCTTCTGACCGCCCCCACCTGCAGTCTATGAAGTCCCTCCCCCTGCAGACTCCCCCGTCCCCCTCGCCCTCCCCTTCTCCGCTCCTGTCCCCCATCCCTCGCTTCTTCTTCCCTGCTCCTTCTGTCCTGAAGTCTGTCACTAAGACCATCTATCCTAACTCTGCCCATGTGTCGCAGGTTACCCCGCAGGGCTCCCCACTCCCCACCCCTCTGGGGACCCCTGTGCACCACCCCCAGCACCCCCCTCCCACCCCGCCCTCCTCCTCCTCCTCCTCGTCCTCCTCGCGGGCTGAAGGAGGTGGTGGTGTGGGTGGTGGTTCCCTGTCCCTCACCCCGCCCTCTAGTCCTGGGGGAAGTGGTGGAATGGCTGCCAGTAGTTCAGCCCACTGGAGGACACGCCTCAACTCCTTCAAGAACAACCTGCTGGGCTCGCCACGCTTCCACCGCCGGAGGCTACAGGGTGAGAGACGCGTCTGTCCACTTCCTGTATGCTTGTAAAGTCTTGACGTAAAGGAAACTTGTTCTGGGTGCAAGCGTGTACTCGTTTGAAGAACTATCTCAACATCTGTTAATGAAAACTATATATTATTTTGTCTAACATTTGATTTTTTAAAAATATTTACTGTAATTACAACTGTTTGGACCTGGAAAAAGTGATGCCAGGCTTAACAAGCAGATTATTGCTATTATTGAGTCAAATATCATTGCAAAATGTTGATTTATTATTACTATTTATCTTTTTTTGTTTCGATAGTTCCTACGTCAGAAGACATGTCCAGTTTAACTCCCGAGTCCAGCCCAGAGTAAGTATTTAGTCTTTTTAAATAAGTTAAGAGAGATTAAGAACTTTTTTAAAGTTAAAAAACATATATATAGCACATATATCCTGTATATATACTGTTAAATGTAATATTTCGCAAACAGCATTTATTTTTATACTGCATATTCAGTATCAAATTTAGTAGAATACAGAATTCATTGTATCGCTTGTGATGCTTAAGCACATAAAATTGTGTTTAGTTTTGCCTTTACTCAAATAGAAATCAAGGCACAATCCCAATTCTATTTTTTTACCCCTAAGGGCTTCAAATTTACCCCTAAGAAATGAGACTGCACTACAACTCCTGCACACATCGTAGTATGTCATCATGATCTCTTACTTCATATGAGATCGACGAAGGAGACTGCTGTAGTTATTCCAGTTGCATTTTTATGTTGGTATTTATCTTCAGTAAATCACAGAAGGCAACAATATCATGTTATCAAAACGATATAATGTGGCAATAAGCTCTTAACTGTACTGTGCATTTACACTGTGGTCATATTCGTCTATGTAAACACAAAAAAACAACATTAACATTATACCAGACACTGTAAAAAGCTAATTCCCAGTCACTAGACTTTTCTAACAGGGTATTCGAGTGTCAGACATGAAAGTATGTTGTGGGACTGCTATACAGGAGTTATTATTAGGGATTATAGATAGCGAAATTTAGCGGTTTTTTTTTTAGGGTTTTTTATTTTTAAAAGCATGAGGGTAAAACACGAACGCTGTTATGAATATATTAAAACATGTGCTTGTTTGTTGTAAAAATTTGTAATAATGACAAAAAATAGTAATTTGTGGATCTCCTTACTTCTGTGTGCAGCCATGCTGCTGTTGTAGCTGGTGTATTCTGGGAAATTTTCTTACCCCTTGGTTTCGAGTGTGGTCCTGAAAAATCTCTGTTTCAAGGGCTATCTTCCCCTTAGCCTTATGCGTTCAAGCTAAAAAGAATTGGGACACCCCCAGTGTTGCCAGATATAGCAGACTTTTTTCAGCTCAAAAGCTGTCCAAAACCCACCCAAACGCACAAAACAATTCCCAAAATATTACATATTTTATTTATTTTAATTTTTTTAAATCAAAATTAACCTAGTTACTTTAACTGTCATAATTTTTAACCATTCAGCAAACAACACCAGCAGTCACAGAACCACAACATAACCGGATCACATCGAAACACTGTCCCCTCTCATTCACACACTGCACTCATGTTGTGTAGATTACACTAGCTATCAGAGGATGTTTTACTTTCTAAATGAGGTGTAAATTTGTCCTATTTGCCGTTTTAAATTCTTTTGAGCATAATTAGGTGCGGTTCGTCAATCAGACAACACTTTTATGTTTGTTCTTGCTGTCAATTGCAGGAAAAAAATGATAGATAATAGTGTCGTGATAAACTGATGTGAGTTTAACTGCAGGCGCTGTGTGATGCTCGTGCACGCAAAGGGGAGTCAGATTTGTCCGGGCAGTCAGAACAATCCTTCATGTCCTCCTGCGAGTGGGCACACGCTGTTTGTGCACTGCAATGGTCACTACTAACTGAATGGAGTAGGAGCACACAGTTATATTTTGTTAAATAAGCTGCATATAACATTTACGTTTCAAAACCGCCCAAATTTTGTCAACCCGACTATGCCATTTTTTACCCGCACAATCAAATTCAAAACTGCCCAATTAGGGGTAAGAAGAAGGGCTAAGGGGTAGAATTGGAATTGGGCCTCGATATCATTTGTTAGTTTATAGATAGAAAAAATTGTTTGTTTTTAAGCATATTTGTTTACTTTTCCCTGAACGTAAAGACAGACGAGCTCTACATTGGCTGTATTATTTGCACTCTTACAGGATTAATTTCTGTATGTTTTTCCACTGATAAACCTCTTATGTAATCAAATATTTAAACATCCATAATTTTTGTCCTTTGCACATTAGCAGCCATGAAACATGAACAATAATACATACTATATGTGTTTATGTGTATTTATTAGCATATGTTTGCATCCGCGTTCCTTTTTTAGGTTGGCAAAGAAGTCGTGGTTCGGAAATTTCATCAGTCTGGAGAGGGAAGAGCAGATTTTTGTGGTGATCAGAG
This sequence comes from Danio kyathit, assembly GCA_903798195.1. Classification (NCBI taxonomy): domain Eukaryota; kingdom Metazoa; phylum Chordata; class Actinopteri; order Cypriniformes; family Danionidae; genus Danio; species Danio kyathit. The sequence goes on along the minus strand of LR812521.1, from coordinate 41,885,194 downwards.
ACAAACCTCTAAGCTCCATCAAGGCTGACATCGTCCATGCTTTTCTATCCGTTAGTAGTATTTCACTTCCCCTTCCCCTTCATCTTCCTCTTCTTTGTTCCTACTTGTTTGAAGATTGAAACTTTGATGTGCGTCTCTGTTCTCCTCTAGATCCCCTCCCTGAGTCACAGTGTCATCTCTCAGACAAGTTTCCGGGCGGAGTACAAGTCCTCCGGAGGTCCGTCTGTCTTCCAGAAGCCAGTCAAATTTCAGGTTGACATCGCCTTCTCTGAGGGAGAGAGAGAGCGCGAGAGGGACAAAGACAGGGAGAGGGAGGGAAGGAGGGAGACGGGCATCTACAGCGTCACCTTCACTCTATTATCAGGTATTTTAAAAGATGAGCCTGTATTACTCATCTGCTCATGCTGTATTTTTCTGTTAATGTCATGATATTGTTTTGCAGGTCCTAGTCGCAGGTTTAAAAGAGTGGTAGAGACCATTCAAGCTCAGCTTCTCAGCACACATGACCAGCCGTCTGTGCAGGCACTGGCAGGTGAATGTTGAACACACTCAAAAACATGTACTCCCTCATGATAAGTTAAACTTAAAGGGATAGTTCACTCAAAACTGCACATTCTGTTCTTATTTATTCACCCTTTATTTGTTATTTTATTTGTTTTAAACCTCTCTGACTTTATTTTTATGTTAAACATTCATTCATTCATTCATTTTCTTGTCGGCTTTGTCCCTTGCGGGGTCGCCACAGCGGAATGAACCGCCAACTTATCCAGCACGATTTTACGCAGCGGATGCCCTTCCAGCCGCAACCCATCTCTGGGAACTTCCACACACACATTCACACTCATACACTATGGACAATTTAGCTTACCCAATTCACCTGTACTGCATGTCTTTGGACTGTGGGGGAAACCGGAGCACCCGGAGGAAACCCACGCAAACGCAGGAAGAACATGCAAACTCCACACAGAAACGCCAACTGACCCAGCCCAGCCGAGGTTCGAACCTGCGACCCAGCGACGTTCTTGCTGTGAGGCAACAGCACTACCTACTGCGGTTTTTCTATTATGGAAGTTAATGGTTACAGGCTTCAGCTTCCTTCAAAATATCTTCTTTACTGTTTAACAGATAAAAAAAACTCATAAAGGTTTAAAACAAGTGAAGGGTCAGTACATTTTTATTTTGTGGTGAACTATCCCCTTAGAAAAAGCTTGTCCCTGTGCAAACTAAAAATTTGGCACTAAAAATAAACATTTACTAAAAGACATGCAGTGAAACATGGCAAACAATGACATGGTTGTTTTTGTGGCTGACATTGTTGCATATGCATTTGTAGGTTTTGAGAAAAGTATTTTAATGAATCATGCTATAGGATTTGCTAAGGTTTGTGGTGGTTAGTTTACTGATATTTTCCCATCTTATTAAAACACCCCAAAAATTATGCCTTAACCTATTTTGCTCCTGTGTAGTTAGAAGATTACAGTGCATCTGGAAAGTATTCATAGCGCTTCACTTTTTACACATTTTTTATGTTACAGCTTATTCCAAAATGGATTAAATGAATTTATTTCCTAAAAATTCTACACACAATACCCCATAATGACAATGTGAAAAAAGAGTTTTTGAAAATTGTTGCAAATTTATAAAAAAACAAATCTGAAAAACCACATGTACAGTACAGTACTTATGTACAGTACATAAGTATTCACAGCCTTGACGTGAAGCTGTAAATTGAGCTCAGGTATATTCTGTTTCCACTGATCATTTTTGAGATGTTTCAGCAGCTTAATTGGAGTTCACCTGTGGTAAATTCAGTTGATTGGACATGATTTGAAAAGGCATACACCTGTCTATATAAGGTCCCAGGGTTGACAGTGCATGTCAAAGCACAAATCAAGCATGAAGACAAAGGAATTATCTGTAGACCTCCGAGACAGGATTGTCTCGAGGCACAAGGCTGGGGAAGGTTACAGAAAAATTTCTGCTGCTCTGAAAGTTCTATTGAGCAGTGGCCTCCATCATCCGTAAGTGGAAGATGTTTGGAACCACCAGGACTCTTCCTAGAGCTGGCCAGCCATCTAAGCTGAGTGATCGGGGGAGAAGGGCCTTAGTCAGGGAGGTGATCAATAACCCGATGGTCACTCTGTCTGAGCTCCAGCATTCTTCTGTGGAGAGAAGAGAACCTTAAAGTAACGACAACCATCAGTGCTGCAATCCACCAATCAGGCCTGCATGGTAGAGTGGCCAGACGGAAGCCATTCCTTTGTAAAGGGCACATAGCAGCCCACCTGGAATTTGCCAAAAGGCATTTGAAACAAAATTCTCTGGACTGATGAGACTAAAATTGAACTCTTTGGAGTGAATGCCAGGTGTTATGTTTGGAGAAAACCAGGCATCTTCCAGCAGGACAATGACCCAAAGCACACCGCCAAAATATCAATGAAGTGGCTTCACAAAGATTCGGTGAATGTCCTTAAGTGGCCCAGCCAGAACCCAGACCCGAATCCTATTGAACATCTCTGGAGAGATCTGAAAATGGCTGTACACCGTCGCTTCTCATCCAACCTGATAAAGCTTGAGAGGTACTGCAAAGAGAAATAGGCAAAAAATTCCCAAAGACAGGTCTGCCAAGCTTGTGGCATCATATTCATACAGCTTTGAGGCTGTAATTCCTGCTAAAGGTGCATCAACAAAGTATTGAGCCAAGGCTGTGAATACTTTTGTACATGTGATTTTTCAGATTTTTAATTTTAATAAATTTGCAACAATTTCAAATCTTTTTTAGCATTGTCATTATGGGGTATTGTGTGTAGAACTTTGAGGAAATAAATTAATTGAATCCATTTTGGAATAAGGCTGTGACATGAAAAAAATGTGGAAAAAGGGAAGCGCTATGAATACTTTCTGGATGCACTGTACCTGCATTTAATCATCTTTGACTTTGCTTCTTTGTGACCTGATTTGGCCTTGTTTATTTACTGCATTGAATAGGATGAGCTGTTCTGTGTCAATTATTTAATGAATGCATTGTCAGTAGATTACAAGCAGAACATTAAACTCTTTTCTTTTATTTGAGGTTTTATAGGAAAAATGTGATTTCACATTTCATAATTTTAGTATTTTAGTATCATTGAGATGCCAGTGTAATTTTTATTAATAGATTAGTAAATTTTTTTCTGTTTTCTGTTATGTGACTGTTTGTTAAACTGTTAATTTTTTGTTTTATTTAAATATTTATTCATGAACATTTAAACATCTGTATATTAGTTTAGTTGTAGCTATTTTCGTATATTTAAACTAAGTTAAACTAAATAAAACATTAGACAGTAAAAGTTAGTTAAAACTAAAAATAAGAATTAATTTTTTTCATTAATCATTTAACTTTTTTCAAATAACAAAAGGGGTTTTAGCTTAGTTAAAGGTGCAGAATGTAAGTTTGACACCCAGTGGTTGAACTAGCAAGCGCAGGTTGCCAGATTGACGACCAACAGAAGTGAGTCTGACTATCGACTATATACTGTATATATATATATATATATATATATATATATATATATATATATATTATATATATATATATATATATATATATATATATATATATATATATATATATATATATATATATATATATTCAAGTCCTGTTCAGGAGGTAACATCCGATACCGATCGAGTCTGAAACCGAGTGATCGGGCCCGATTTCTGATCACATGATTGGATCTGGACATTCCTAATTTATTGCCATACTACTGAAAGCAGAAACAAATTTACCTCGAATCTCAAAAATAAAATAAACCATTTGAAATTGAACTATAGAACTGTGAAATAATGCAAAACAACACATATCAGTGATTCAGCATGTAAATTTAATAATGTAATGTAGCATTTAATAATGTAAAGAGATTTAATATGTATTAATTAGATTATAAACTTTACAGTTTCATCAGTGAGTGCATATTCTGTGCTTCTGAATGGCTTTATTTCAATTCCTGTCGTGTTTCGTCTGGTGCAAACAGCAAAATTGCTCATCACTGCAAATCTCGTCATGTAGCGTGTGTTAGGACACGCGGTTACAATGTAACTTGCTTACAATGTAACCTGCTCACCTAATGTTTACGTTCATAGTATTTATATTATTTGCTAATTAATAACCACATGTGGAACTCTACTACTGTCCACCGGAGGTCGCATTCAGAATGAATGAAGGAATGATTGAATAATAATAATAAAAATTTTTTTTTTTTTAAAAAGGCAACCCTGGGTGCTAAAATATAATTGACTAAATTGCCATTGGGCAGGTTAAAAGAACCAAAACAAAGAGAGCGTTCTGGCATGGAAAATACATTTTCAAAGCAGGATATCTGACTTTAGCATAGTTTTTCAGATAAACAAGAATGTTCACTTGGCATGTTTTTGAAATATCTGCAAACATATTATGGTATTTTTATGCTTTAGAAGAGTCAAAAACTTACATACAGCACCCTTAAGAATAATATACCTGATGTTTATTAAAGTATATATCTAAAATTAAATTGTGACCAGTTTTAGTGGACCCTTATTTTTAAATTCATAAAAAACACAAATCACACTCCCGCTCTGATGCTTCCTGTTCTTCCTCTCCCTGCAGATGAGAAGAACGGTCTTTCGTCCCGTCCACCCAGCACACCGACCCGTCAGAACTCTCGTCGCTCGGAGGGCGGAGGTGATCGCGGGGAGCGGGCAGAGCGCGCCGATCGAGGAGAAGGGAGCAGTATTGGTGGTAGCGTGAGTGTACTACAAAGGAAGGGATCCGGCAAAGATAAAACTCGCCTCCTTTCCTCAAACGGGACCCAGTCTCAACCCTAAGTGAACTAATCAGACAAGCTGTTAAGGGGTTGACACGAGTCCCTCATAGTCCATCTGCACAACACACAATGACAGGTAAACTTAGCCCTGAATTTCACATCACACCCTGGGATCCAACTGTAACAAGTCAGGAGTCTGTTCACATGGAAGTGTTCTTACATGCAAGTCGTCGTCAGAAGAAAAGATTATAATATCGCTTTTCCCTCTTGTTAGCATTTGCAAAAGTGAAATATAAACCCCAGCAACATTGTTTTTGGTTCACTACAAACAAGGAGTTTAACATCAATGCTCAAGTGATCTAATGGCAAAAAACTAGACAAACCATGGGACAGAAAAGAATGTCTCTCAAAATTATCATCATCATCATCATCATCATCTTCATCTCCATCATCGTCATCATAAGCAATGATTCATCAGAAAAATCAGAATAAGCTGCTTGAGGTAAAGAAAAGCAAACAGAATGGCAAAAAATAGGACGCTCTTCATTCTTAACACCAGTTGGAGCACAAAAAAAAAGGATTTCTAAAACTTTTTTTTATTATTAAATTTTGTACCACAAAATGCATCTATAGTCCTACGTGACTATACCCTCATGATCTGAGGATGTGTGTTAAGTGTTGAAGATACAGGCTGTGTTGTTGTACATCCTAATATCGGTCACTGAAAGATATGCAGTGGAAAGTTGGCCACCGGAAGCTACACTTGGAGACTGTTGTCAAAACTGGGCTGTTGTAAGTCATGGCAGTTCTCAGACTATCCCAGATCCACCCCACTCACTAAACAGGCACAGAGGCTTGGAGATTTCCTATGACATGTTCAAACACAGACCGAACAAGAGGAATGAAATAGCCAGTCATGCTCTTGTGTCCTACAATTAGACAAGAGGATAATATGCCTTCGCCATCTTAACCATCATTTGTTTTCTCCATTTCTTGTTTAGATTATATTTTTGTTATATTCTGAATTAACATGTTTCCATTGAGTAAATGGAAAAAAAGTGAATGTGAAAAAAACAAAAATTGAAATGTTGAATTATTTATTGATTTAAAAACACATGATTTATTTATTTATTTATTTATTTATTTATTTATTTATTTATTTATTTATTTATTGGTTTGATTGATAAATGTTCAGGCTGGTAAAAATTGCACTGGTTACAATTTAGAAAATCGCTAAAAAACGACCCATTTCTGTTTGTTCCCAAACATCTTCTAACAATGCTGCAAACGTCCTCTTAAAGACATTTCAGTAGTTTCCTGTCTCATTTTCATTTCATTTCACATAAAAACAGAAGCCAACTCACCAAGGAGAAAAACTGGAGAGTAATGAAAAATCAACCAAGCAATGAATCCATGCCTTGGATGTCTCCCACAGGGAGAACATTTTAAAGCCCTCCAGGATGCACGTAAACCTAAAGACTGAAGTGAACCTTATGGAAGACGAGGAACAAAACAGGGGGAACGAGAATGAAGCCCTCCATGTTCGCTCTCCATCTTTGAGAATGTTACCCAGACAAAAGCCCAAAGTTTCGGACTCGTATGTACCGGGCCAGTCCCTCGTACAAAACGCGAGCAGTATTTTGTCTTTTTCACACACATGCACACACACGCACACACACAAGAAGACTCAAAACTGACAATATGAAACAAAATGAATGATAACTGGACTTTGAAACTGGAATGCACTGTCCTAAAAAGAGAATTGTATTCAAACAAATAGTTGTCCCTTTCCTTGCCCACCCACGGGACTGGATGAAGTGCTCTCTTAAGTGCAGACTCAGGATCAGCAGGGCTTTTTACTGCATTATGGTTGTGAATGGAAGGAACCTGATCCTGAACATCCACTTAAAAGCTCTTTCTCCAATGAGTCTTGGCCCTGAAGCCCAGAATCTGACCGTAAAGCCCCCCTCCCTCTCTCTCTCTCTCTCTTTCACCCTCCAGTCCACTCTTTTCCTGACGCAAAGAGCACTAAATGCAAAGCAAGGTTTTGCTCTGGTCCTCCCTCTGCCACCATCCTGCAACCATCACGTTAACTTCTACCCAAAAATAGCATAGCGGAAACGACAACGAGGACTGTTTTGTCATCCAGCAGCTCCTGCGTCTTCCTTAATTGATTTTGAATAGCACATTGACTTTTCTTCACTACTGTTGAATGTTTAGGAGCAGATATAATAAGGGGTACATCCTTGTTTTAGTACACTATGAATGCCTTAAATCCACATCTACGAAACGGTCAAGCACGTGCGCTCTCAAATATGCCCGGTCATGAGGCAGAGGAAACACCAGAGCAAAACCCTGACGATGTTTGCGTGTTCAGTTCTGTTAGTTCTCAGGCAGGGTAAGTCTGGGAGTGTGCAAATACAGACTGTCTGTCCAGCTCTGAGTGAATGTGAAATACACTCCACACACTTTCTCTGATCATGACGCTCTCCCGCTCTGTGTGTCCCCGTCCCCCTTCCCCCCCTCCCTTTCACATTATGCACTGAATGATATTCTGTTTTAGTTACTCGCCTCACGCATACAGCACACGTATCACATTTCATATGTATCGTTAGTCTTCACTTATTTACCATACATTATATACCTCATCCCGCTCCCGATCATAGAATTATACTTTAGACCTATCCCTTTCCCTCGTCTCTCATTATATACATACGCCCTGCCTGTCCCCAGTGTATGCTCACCCCCTCCCCCTCCATCTCTGTTCATTGTAAACAGAAAATATTACTCATATCTTCATTCTTTATCCATTCTATATTCACCTGATGATTATTGATTATCTTTGTCGTCATTACTGATTACTCCTCTTAAGATTGTAAAGCTGTACTCTTTCTTTCCCATTGCGCACAGTAGGAACTTTTTTCATAAGAAATGCAAGTCATTAAATTGGAGGGAAAAAAATAATGACGAGAAAATAAATGTCTGTGTTATAATTACAAAAAAATTAAAGTGCACTATTATTGCCTGTGATAAAGAACAATAAACAAATCAAAAAAACTCTGTTGTGCAGTCTTATTACTTTTTTCCTCTCTTTTTCTGACCTCATCTTATATGACCATATTTTAAAAATAGTGTCATTTTTTAAGACGTTTTGTAAGCTATAATTCCATATGATATAGTACACGAAATATAATATGCGACAAAAAATTCACAGTCAGTATTTTTCTTTTGAGATTTTTTTTAACGTGTTTAATTTCTGAAGCGTTATCCTCTACATTTTACTTCACAATGATTCAGAATCAAGATCATTCTTTGTTATTTTGGACCTATCACTGCTCAGAGACACGTTAACTTCAGTTGATTCATAAAAAAGCTGATTTTTTTCAACTAACCAATTACAATTTTTTTCACAAACAACAATTAATTTGTTAACTGAGTCAATGACTAAACGATTCAGATTATCCAGTCTGAACGAGTCTCCTGTTTAACAAGTCTGAATCAAAATATGGATGAGCCATGAACGGGAGAAATTTTGAGCTGAAGTGCCTGTGTGTAATTTATTGTAATGTAATGTAATGTGTATTTTTATAGAGCATTTATTGTGTATGGCCCTACACCCAAAGCACTTCACAATCATGAGGGGGGGTCTCTCCACACCACCACCAGTGTGCAGCATCCACTTGGATGATGCGACGGCAGCCACAGGACAACGGCGCCAGTGCGCTCAACACACATGAGCTATTGGTGGAGTGCAGAGACAGTGATAGAGTCAATGCAGTGGATGGGGATGATTAGGAGGCCATGATGGGTAAGGGCCGATTGAGGGACTTTAGCCAGGACACCGGGGTTACACCCCTACTCTTTACGAGAAGTGCTATGGGATTTTTAATGACCACAGAGAGTCAGGACCTCAGTTTAACGTCTCATCCGAAAGACAGAGCCCACTGACAGTGTAGTGTCCCCTTCACTTTTACTGGGGCATTAGGACTCGCACAGACCACAGGTTCAGCCCTGCTTAGCTTTAGTGAGTAACCGGTCTTGGGCTTCAGGGTGATATGGCTGTGGCTGAATGCTGAATTTAAAGATGTATTGTTTAAAATACAAATCATATTAGGTCATTGACTCAGTTGTTTGTGTACTAAATATGCTGTGAAAGGCCAACCTAAAAGGATTCATTCATTCATTTCAGTTCATTCGAGAACATGCAAACTCCACACAGAAACGCCAACTGACCCAGTCGAGGCGCAAACCAGTGACCTTCTTGCTGTGAGGCGAACATGCTACCCACTGCGCCACCGTACAGCCCCTTAAAGGGATAGTTCTCCCAAAACTAAAAATGTACTCTTTTTTTTCACAGCAGAATACATTTTGAAGAAAGCTGAAAACTTGTACCCATTGACTTCAATAGAAGGAAAAACAAATACCAAGGAAGTCAATGGTTACAGATTTGCACCATTGGTTTTTAACCAATAGTAAAGGGTGAGCAAATGATGACAGAATTTTCATTTTTGGGTGAACTATCCCTTGAACCCCACTGAATAAAACGCTTGAATGTGGACACGTCTGTACTTGTGATTTACTCTCTGAAAGGCCTTGTTGATGTCAGAAGAGAATGCCCAGACCCTGATAGAAATGCAAATGTACCAATACCAATGGTCTCAAACTCAATTTCAGGAGGGCCACATCTCTACATAGTTTAGCTCCAATCACCTCCAATCACCTCCAACCTGTTTAATTAGGGTTGGAACAAAACTGCAGAGCTGCGGCCCTCCAGGAATCCAGTTTGAGATCTATGCCATACACAAAAAAGCATCTCTGAAAGCAGAACATGTTAATCCTTGAAGCAGATGAGCTTCAGGGGCCGAAGAGCCACACCAGCGACACTCCTGACAGCTAAAAAGGGGAAAACGATTGCAATTTGCCTGCCTTGTGTGGTGTAGTTATGTTGTGGATATTTTCTTCGCACAGCATAATTTCAATGCCACAGATCAACTGAGATTTTTTTTGCTCATGACCATGCCTTTGTGTGTTGATGTACCCTGATTCTGTGATAGATATACTTCTAGCTGGGTAATGTGCCGTGTCTCAGAACTCAAATCATCTCAAAGGGGTGTTTTGAATATGAAAGTAAGTTCACTATACTCACATGACCTTCACACTCAGCAGATCTCTATCCAGTAGAGCACCTATTGGTTATAAGATAACAATTTATGCTAAAGGCAATGTATCTGATCACACAGATTAAATAAATTAGCATTTGTTACTTAATTTTGTAAATTACGTTATTAATTATTATATAATTACATGTAAATGGGAAAAAATCAGCAAAGGAAGACATTTATTATTATTATTATTATTTTTATTATTATTATTATTATTATTATTATTATTATTATTATTATTATTATTATTATTATTATTATTATTATTAATATTATCATTATTAATAGGGGCAGCACGACGGCTCAATGGTTAGCACTGTCGCCTCACAGCAAGAAGGTCGCTGGTTGGAGTCCTGGCTGGATCAGTTGGCATTTCTGTGTGGAATTTGCATGTTCTCTCCGTGTTCGTGTGGGTTTCCTCCGAGTGCTCCAGTTTCCCCCACAATCCAAAGACATATGGTATAAGTGAATTGGGTAGGCTAAATTGTCCATAGTGTATGTGTGTGAATGAGTGAGTGTGTATGTGTGTTTCTCAGTACTGGGTTGCAGCTGAAAGGGCATCCCCAAGTTGGCGGTTCATTCGGCTGTGGTGACATCTGATGAACAAAGGGACTAAGCCGAAGAAAAATTAATGAATTATAATTAGTAATAGTAGTAATAATCGTAGTATGATAGTATTTATGAAGGGAATAAGATAATTTTTTTATTTAAAGATTATTTTTTCTTCATTAAAACAAAGGTGCTAGTAACTTTATAAAACTGCAATGGCTGCTAAAATTTGTTGCTCGCAGACAAACCCTAAATGAATCAAAGGCATAAATTAATATTCAGATTTTCAACCACAGATATGACTTTTTTATTTTTGTGAGCAAACATAGAAAATACAAAATTAATATATGCAACAATATACAAACTTAAAAATTTAAAATAATATTTTCCTTAAAAATATTTCAAGTTTTCTTTGCTTTTTAAAATTAATAATATTCTCTATAATGCTGCAGTAATCTCCAGTAGTCTCTTGAAGAAAATAAACAAAGTTTGGCTTGGACCCAGACCATTGTAATGTGAAACTTTAACAAAATAATAAAGTTTTACAAGGAAGGTAAAATTGTTAAATTCATTCATTTTCTTTTCGACTTAGTCCCTTTATTAATCTGGGGTCACCACAGTGGAATGAATCGCTAACTTATCCAGCATATGTTTTACGCAGCTGATGCCCTTCCAGCTGCAACCCATCACTGGGAAACATCCATACACACTCATTCACTACGGACAATTCACCTGTACCGCATGTCTTTGGACTTGTGGGGGAAACCGGAGCACCCTGATAAAAAAGCCACGCAAACACGTGGAGAACATGCGAACTCCACACAGAAATGCCAACTGACCCAGCCGAGGCTCGAACCAGCGGCCTTCTTGCTGTGAGGCGAACGTGCTACCCACTGCGCCACCGTGCACCCTAAAATTGTTACATACATTGACATAGATGCGTATTATATCAATTTATTTTAATTTGAATATGCATATTTGTTTTCTTCCTAAGATAATTTTCCATATCCACACATCTTGTGTAGCCTATATATGACCACAAGACAGATGGACAATAGATAATTTTTTCCATAGATCAAAAATCACAGGAATAATCAGTATCCAAATTAAATTCAATTTTTTTTTCCAATTTAAATACACTGGTCCATTTTAACCTTTTATAACCGTAACAGCAGTTATAATATTTCTAATACATTTAATGGTATACCTTTGTTTAATTATATCAAAGTCTCCTAAAAACATTTTCTTTAACATATTTTTCCCTCTAAAGAATATTCCTTCCATATGCTCTTATAAAATGAAGTTGTCAAAAAGTCGTCAAAAATATAATAAATCACCATTTAAATTTAGAAATGGTCTAAGTAATACAATATAATTTTCATACCAACTTTGTAAGAAGAGAGATGTAACCAAATAACATTTAAGGGGGTAAATGTGGTATAGGCCAATAAAGCCTGTTTGTGAAATGCAGCTAATTTCACAGAAACAATTAAAGTCTAGGCCCCCACCATGTCGAATATGTGTTTTGGATACACACACATACAGTAGGCTGCGACTTGGATGCCTATAGGCTACATCAGTGGCGCGTGATGTCATCGCGTATTGAAATGAGAGGCAGTGTTTACACACATCTTACCTCAGGTATGTGTTGCTGCAAGTCAAAGTGTGGAGATCGCAAAGTTTACATCAGTTGGAAGAAGCTGTTCCCCAACTTTCATTCACAAAACTCACAGGTACAGTATGATTTACAAGCGTAATGCTTCTGTGGTGAAGTTTTGTTTCTCTTTTAAGAACTTTAAAAAACTGCAACCGGTTAGACTATTATGATGTGTTGTGTAAGTATGACATAAAGCGTTCTGGAATATTCCCGACAGCTGAAGGCGTGGGTAAATGTAGCCAACAGAAATATTCCTGTCTGCTTGTTTACTTATTCAGCGAAGCCATTCGTTGAATTAACACATTTAATTATAGAAATTAAATTCGGGGCAACTTTATTTGATAACACGCCAGTTTTGTCCGTATAATAGCCTAAAATAGCACACAACTTTGGAACTTTTTGCGTATCTTATTAGGCTACTTTATGTTTTCTTGTGACGCTCTTTATCTACAGTAGGTAGATAGACTAAAGTAAATTATTATCTGCTTATACAACATAAACTTGTTCGATAGGAACTGTCAGAGCTCCTTGGAAAATTACTTTTTTTCTTCAGAGATTTCAGGTTTTCCTCTTAAATTAAAGATTACGTCAGGTGACATGTCACCGCAACGGCATCCCCGAGTGGTCTCGTGCTTCCTTTTGAGAGCGCTTGAGGTGAGTGTCGGCGGCAAAGCTCGATTGCGCGCGCGGGCTCTAGACATGGAAATGATTTGAAGGACAGAAATTCGAGCTTCGTTGGGCCTACTACCGTTTTACCAGTTTAACAGCATTCACACCTTTCTTGTTAACATTTATGACGTTTGCTGCAAGATATCTGAGCTTTAAAAGCGGGATAGTTCACCCTCCCAATAATGTACACACTATTTATACCCCACCACCCCCAACACTGGAAACTGCCCAAGAAATCAAAACTACCCATATGATTTTGTTAGCTCACATAGTTTTGTGGTGAATAATTCATCTGTGCATGTCATTAAAAAATAGTTTTCTTCTTCTAATCTTTAATTGAAATCTGAAAACGCACTTCCTGTTTGTTTTCAGTTAAATTGGGTATATGCACACAGACTTTTAATGTCAGTCAGCCAGCCCCAGGGCTTCCGGTTAATTGTCATCCCATACAAAATTGCTGTGTTTAAGATCTGATTTCTTTAAAAAACAGCGATCTTCACTGCCTGGCTGAGATACGATATAAAGTGGGTATCAGACCAAACAATAAGCACTGCATTAAATTATATTTTTCCACACCATGTCTTTAAAATATGGAAATGAATTTACTCCAGTATTTTCAATGGAGTTTATGTGTTAGCCTGCTGCTAATGGCGCCTGCGTTTAAACGGTCTTTCGTCTCTTTTTACACTTTAACAGCCAAATTATATTATTATAATTACTGATTATATTGTAATTGCATCACAACATTGATGCTGTAAAAGGAACCTTATGAAATTGAAAATAGCCACATAAATCTTTCACCGGAAGTTCATCATTGGCTGAAGAACACTAGCTGTGCATATAGCCCGTTGTCAGATTATGTATATCTTAGCAAATGGGCATGGCTAACATGTAATCATGCTGCTCCAACTGTCAGTTTTGACAACAAACAGAAATGGTGAGCAGGAGGTGTATGTTATGTTGTAACTCTCCTCAAACACTTTTCCCAGATCTTTCTGAATGAAATGCCTACTTTACTACATCCAATCAGCTCACAGTAAAAAAACAAGCCACGCCCACTGTTGTGTCATTTAATATTCCGTTTCTCTAGGAACTGCGCCACAATGCGAAAAAAATAACGGTCGCAGTTTCCGGTTCATTGGGACCTTAAAAGCAAAATATGGGCAAAATATGCCCTTAAAAGTCGATGGTGCCATTATTACTATGGAAGACAGTGGTTACAGGTTTCAAACATTTTTTAAAATATCTTCTTTTGTGTTCAACTGAACAAATAAATACATAAAGGTTTGAAACAAGTCAAGGGTAAGTAAATGACAGAATTTTCATTTTTGGGTGAACTATCCCTGAAACACAACAGCAGTCTTTATTTCTTTTTCTATCTTTCTGTCTTTCTTTCTTTCTTGTTTGATGAAACTGTCAATGTCTAGAGGTGGACATAGGTTGCATTACTGTGGAGTATGTAAACATTTTTAAATAAAATAGTCCAGTTACGCTGCTATAATTTAGAATGTAGTCCGGATAACTGTATGTGATGTAAAAGGTCTGCAAAGTTTAAAAGATCAAAGTGCACAATAAAGGTTATTGTCCTCTAAAAGAAAGTATTGATTAGATAACTGTAGATCAGTAACAAATTTGTATAATGCCAGACAATGGTCCTATTTGCTGCCCGAGGACATCTACTTTGCCCGGAAGATGACCTTTACAAATTAAAAACTGATAAACTGATTACTTCCTGTTGGTCTGTGTTGTGTAAGTTGTGTCAAAAAGCATTAGAAAAATAATATTTAATCATTTTCACAAAAACTATTTATATATTATTATTTATTCATTCATTCATTTTCTTCACAGCGGAATGAACCGCCAACTTATCCAGCATATGTTTTATGCAGCGGATGCCCTTCCAGCTGCAACCCATCACTGGGAAACTCCAGTTTCCCCCACAGTCCAAAGATATGCAGTATAAGTGAATTGGAATTAAAAAGTTAGACATAGTGTATGAGTGTGTGTGTGTGTGTGTGTGTGTGTGTGTATGTGTGTGAATGTGAGAGTGTATGGGTGTTTCCCAGTACTGGGCTGCGTCTGGAAGGGCATCCACTGCATAAAATATATGCTGGAATAGTTGGTGGTTCATTCCGCTGTGGCGACTGATAAGTAAGGGAGTAATCCCAAAGGAAAACGAATGAATGAATACATTTACAAGAGCTCAAAATTATCAACTGAGTGTTCTCAGCTACTTAGTCACTATAAACATCTGATCGACCATCGAAAAACTGATAACAAGAAAACAAATCAAATCTTGTATGTGCAGTTTAAGTTGATTATTTCAGTTTCATAATCAAATATATATATATATATATATATATATATATATATATATATATATATATATATATATATATATATATATATATATATATATATATATATATATATATATATATATATTAGTTGAAGTCAGAATTATTAGCCCCCCTGAATTATTAGCCCCCCTGTTTATTTTTTCCCCCAATTTCTGTTTAAGGGAGAGAAGATTTTTTCAGCACATTTCTAAACATAATAGTTTTAATAACTCATCTCTAATAACTGATTTATTTTATCTTTGTTATGATGACAGTAAATAATATTTTACTAGATATTTTTCAAGACACTTCTATACAGCTTAAAGTGACATTTAAAGGCTTAACGTTAATTAGGTTAACTAGGCAGGTTAGGGTAATTAGGCAAGTTATTGTATGGTTTGTTCTGTAGTCTATCAATAACAAAAATTAACTTAAAGGGGCTAATCATTTTGTCCTTAAAATGGCTTTTAAAAAATAAAAAATTGCTTCTAGTCTAGCCGAAATAAAACAAATAAGACTTTCTTCAGAAGAAAAAACATTATCAGACATACTGTGAAAATTTCCTTGCACCATTTGGTGCAAATATTTAAAATTAAAAAATTCGAAAGGGGGCTAATAATTCTGACTTCGACTATATATATATATATATATATATATATATATATATATATATATATAAAATTTCATATGGTAAAATAAAATCAGTGACACTTGGCACTGGTGGCCAATCAATGGCTGGTCTATCTGATCAATCTGAACAGAGTACATTATTTAGAAGGAGGATTAAGAAAGAACAAATCTTAATGAAATTAGGTAATGTGCAATGCATATTTAAGCAAATTTAAAGTGTTTTTTTTTACTTTAGATGCATGTGAATTTATTTTAGGGCAACCCTAAAATAAATTTGTGATCTTTAAATAAAATATAATGATTGGAAATCCACTGAATTACATTCTTTACATCTGGGCACTCATTTACTGTTTAGAATTGGTTTATTTAAATATAACATTGCAACACTTTCTGGTAAGTTCTGTATTTTATCAGAATAGGCTCATGTTTGGGTGGATGTGTGGGCTATGAATGCTTTCAACTAAGACGCGTTCTGAAAAAAAACCCTTTCATGTTAAATTTGTCTTGTTCAGTACTTGTAATCAAAGTATTTGTAAATGGTGGGCAGAAAAGGGAGAATTTACACACAGTTTAACTGTTTACATTAACCTGCTCTGCTAGACCACATCGTTTTCATTTTAAATCGTGTTGCATGTTCAACTTAGTCCTGTTGTTTAATTGCACCATTCTCTTTCATATATTAAAATATATATTAATGAAATATAAAATCTTGAATTCTTATCAAATATGACTCTTTTAAACTGTGTTAAACTGTATTATAAATGTCAATGGTTGTTGTACATGAATGCACCACTAGGTGTCATTGGTGTTTTAGTTGTGGCCTCAATATGTTTTAGACGAAAATGGTGTATCGACTGGAATTTACTTGATTGGCTAAGATATTGTTCATGTCTTTCACTCTGTTTCTCGTATGTTTGCTTTAATAAAAAGTGAAAACGTTTCAAACAAAATGTAACAAAACTTTGTATTATGAATGCTGTATTGAAACCAACTTACATGAGTGAATTATAAACATTTTGTGTGTTTCGTTCATTATGCTGATGATATTGTGTTGTTTGTGTCCATAGTGATGGCTGAGGCTCACCAAGCAGTGGCGTTTCAGTTTACCATCACTCCTGAGGGGATCAACCTGCATCTGTCCTACCAAGCCCTCAATCAAATCTACCTCTCTGGACTGCGATCCTGGAAGAAGCGCATCAGCAGGATTAAGGTCAGTGAAACAAAAAACTTAGTGCACTCATAGAAGAAATACCAAAAAAAAATTCAAATACTGGATGTTTTTCTGTTGTGAAATTAAGCTAGTTATTTGCACTGAAAGGTTTTGTTCAATACATTTTCTGCGATATCATAAAGATCTCAATATAGTTAAAATGTGCAATGTGTGTGTTTGTACATGGGTTGCGTTAATAATTATGAACTTTTTGCTTTTCTGTGGACAGAACAGGATCATTAAGGGTGCTTATCCAGCTAGTCCCTCCTCGTGGCTTTTTGTTGTCATTGCAATCCTAGCCACGATGTACATGCAGTCCGATCCATCTATGGGCCTCATTGCCAAGATCCAGGAACACCTGCCCCTTAGGTAACTCTTATGGTTGCATGGAAAAAATTCAAGCGGATAGAGATAAAGCTCTATGAACAACAAACATCATTCTGACCTTTTCTGTTTTAATTTCCTCAAAGAGTTGCACAAGCAGCTCTCAATTTTTTAATTAAGCTTTCAGATGGTCAGTAATGCATGAACTTACTTTTTAACACAAGACTACACTTGAAAAATGAAGGGTCATTAGTGGCATCAATGGTGCCTTGACAAAACTTTAACATCAATGGAATCTTCATCCCACAAAAAGTTCTGTACAGTGGAAAAAGGTTCTTTAGATAATTAAAGGGTCCTTCACACTAAACAAAAGAAAGGAACTTTGTAGTGGCCAAAAATTGTGTTGACATATTGATTGAATTACATTTATATATCAAAATTAATATCGACGGCTGTTTCTCAACATAGATATCATTAGATGTCGCCCACCCTGTTGTTGCCTATTGGAAGGAATGCGTCAATAGAGCCGCCATTTTAGTACAGGATAGCGCTCCTTTGAAATGAATGTGGGACCAAGGTGCAATGGAGGACTATGGCTATCCAGAGCCAGAGATATACACATATATACATATATCTGTGATCGCGAGTTTTCCCCGTGGGTCAGTATGCAAATATTTTTTTTAATTACGAAAATTATAATTTTACATCACTTTCCTACATCGATGGATAAGTGACCGCATTGGCATTGTCATCAAAGAACATGTGTTTGTGTGCATGGAAATGTATTATCTCCCTTTCTGTTAAATTTGATCTAATCCGTGTCCTGAAACACACCTTCTCGCCTGCCTTCACTTCTCATTCTAATGGAGGGAGCGATTTGTTTGTGAATGAATCCCCGTTATGAGCGACTCATTCACAAGTAATTAGCTGACAATAATACATGTTTCTGGCACCGCAGCGTCTTGTTGTCGTATTTCTTTTTCATTGTTTGCTTTTTTTATTTAACAAAACTAGCATAAGCCTGGTATTTAGTGCAAGTTACTTTGCCTTACGGTGAATGCAGTAAGTGACTGTATTATCATCAATAACGTTACTTGTTTAGTACAAAAGTTCATAACATACAAAAACTTAAAAAAACGATGAAATGTTCTGCCTTTGTGCTTTGTTTTCTTTGTTTGCTTGTTATTACACCGTACACAGCGATAAAGTCCAGCATATTCACATTGGCACACTGTCTTGACTTGACATTTGTCCTGGGAGCACTGTACAAATGTGGCGGCGCTATTGACGCATGCTCAGGGTCTGTATGCGATATCTAGTGTATATATCTATGGTTTCTCAATATGCGCTCTTTAGCAATTTTGTGTCCTCGTGTTCTCGAGTAACGTCATCATCATCCGCCAAAGTTCAGTTCCAATACTCAAGACCGCAAGTACGGAGGACGCTTGAAAGTTCCCTGATGTGTGCTTGATATCAAGGACGCACTGATGCAGACTTGAGCACCGAACTCGCTCTAGAAGTCCCAGAAGTCATTGCGACTGGAGGTGGGAAGTGCAGCATTTTATATACAGTAGATTTATTATTAAAGTTCAGAGATATAACTTATTTGTCTCAGGAGTTTCCCTAAATGAGACGATGAAGGTAAACATTAACATGAAAATCTTAACAAGGGAATAAACACATTGAGGGTGTTTATTTGCTGAAATTCGTATTAAAATCTGTTTTATTTGTGACGTGCAACGTATATTTGCAAAGTCTTTATGCATAGTATATATCGTGAAAAGGGGGGAAACAAATTATAGATGTGTGAGGGTCATGTGACCATCAGGAAGAACGCAGCATTTCATTTCTCACAGGTCGCGTTCTCTGTCCTCGCGGTCTCCCGAGTTCGTTCTTCCGAGGACAACTGGCAAGATTGGTCTCAACCATAACACAAGTCCGTTCTCTGCATTGTTGGAATTGAGAAACAGCCAACATGTCTTAGCCCACAGGTGTCAAACTCAGTTCCTGGAGGGCCACAGCTCTCCACAGTTTAGTTCCAACCTTAATTAAATACACCTGATCAAACTAATCAAGTCCTTCAGGCTGGTTTGAAACCTACAGGTAATGCCGCGGTTACACTAGAGTTTTAGCATGTGAAATTCTGTCATACGGTGCTGTGAAAAGGGGCAGGATTAAACAAGATGATTAGACATTTTAAAAAGTGAGCGATTGGTCCATATTTAAAATTTCAAGGTCATGTTTTGCTTTCCGATTGGTCTCACGCAGTCACGTGTTAATGATTCCCAACTCCAGGCCAGGATTTGGATTTGCATTTCCCAAACAATGATGTAACTCTTGGCTGAAGTACTAAAGTATGATGCATTGTTTAGGAAATAAACTGAACTCGGTTGCAGATGCATCATTTTAATCATGATAGATAAAATAGAAAACCTCGGTAATGATGTTTTTTGTACCATTTTGTATATATATATATATATGGGTGATTCACACGAAAACTTAGTTTAAATATTTTCAAACCAAATTTTTTAAAAATCTTTAAATTAATTTTTCGTTTTTGCAGATATTTGAAACAAAGTCTGGAGTGTTTGTCAACATTAATTTAAAAATATATACATATAATTTAGTGCCTTTTTGAGCATAATTTAAAAAATAAGTAATGAAAAATCTCATTACCGCAACAGTCTGAAAAATCAACTCTGTTAAAAAAGCGAATTCACATTGACATTTTTTAAAAAGGGATTATTAACCATCATGTACAGTTACTTGAGATTTTGAAATAACAATTATTTTTTAATTAACAGGGTTTTTTATTTTGATTGTTTTTTTCTCATTACCGAAACACCCTACACAATTGACAACCCTTTTTTTAATATATTTTGATTAAACCTGATGTATTTTCAAAATGATGTGGCTAACCTGAAAGGACATAACTTGTAGATTATGCACATGCATTGAAAAGCAAACGATTAAAAATAAATAAATAAAAAACACTTAATGAACATTGGTTGCGGTAATGATAAATAGGTTGCAGAATATAGGGTAATTATTTTAATATTGATTTTAGGTATACTATGTCTGAGATAAAAATAAAAAAAACATTTAATTTAGAAAAAACAACATTGAATTTCAAATATTTTATTGTTTAGTGCTTTAATAACAAAAAATAAATTTCAAAGAATAATTTCCACTTGCTTGGATAAGCTGAAATGTATCATCATCCCTGCTAGATGGTGTGGTCTCTAGTACAGCTTTAACCCTCTGCTATTCCTTATTTGGGAATCAAACTTGTGGTCTTAGCTGGTCAAAAAGGGATGAACAACAGTAAAGTACCAACTGTTGTTTTTTTTTTAGCTAATTTAATCAAATGTATATAATATTTATATTATTTTGAATTTTGAGAGGGTCTTTATGCATTAATTAACATACATTTCCCCTATTGAAAACAATGTAATTTTTGTAATTTTTATTTTTAATAATGTTTAAGTTAGTGCTGTATTTCCGAGTAGGGTCTGTCTGTGGACTGCAAGACAGGTGCATAACATGAAGGGGCGTAACTTGTTGTGGAGGCGTAACTTGAAGTTATGGAGACCCACATGTCAAACTATGTTGTCGGCAAAATGTCGATGTACCAATCAGTTATTAACATCTACACCTACTCCACACCTAAACCCAACCATCACAGTTATTAACGCCTATACCTACTGCAGTACAACCCTATATTCAACCACCATCTTTATTAACGTACAGCTGCAGAGGCTTTCATACTTGATGTGCTCAAAGAAGTCAGCGAGTTGCTAAATGAATGAATATAATAATATGTCAAGTTAATTGGTTGTGGATAAATTTGGAGAAAACTCCTGAAAACATGTAGTGAAAATGTTCTCTTGTAAGTAATTCCACCATCTTTCCAATAAAATCTCATTGTGACATCTCACATGGTTCAATGGGATCTCCATAACTGCAAGTTACACCTCTTTAACTTACTACAAGTTACGAACCTTCAGGTTACGCCCTTGTCTTGCAGTCCACAGACAGATACACTTGGTATTTCCAGGTAAAATAGAGACTGTCATTTAAAAACAAAAGGCAGATTAGCACCCTCTGGTCATTAAAAAATACATGCAATGGCATGGTCTAAACACTAGGTTCTTGTATTACGATCTCTACAATGCTGCTTGTGAATTCCTTTCTAGACAAGCTAAAATAATTCTTTCTGACAAGGTTTCGAAATTTGTTGCTTGACAAAGTGATTTGAAGTGTAAATTTTTGTATTTTGATTAAACTTTGTAGTTTGAAAAACTACATATGGCTATAGAGACTACACAAAAGGCTTAACATTTTGTATGATGCAGTGTGTTTGTGTTTCTCACTTAGTGTCACCCCTTTACACTCTTTTCAGAATCATAGTGAATTTGTATTTTTGTGTGTGTGTGTGTGTGGGATCCCTTGGGACCCCTGCGAGGGAAAAAAAAAATGATTTTGGAGTGTCTATTTAGGCTAAGTGCAAATAGCGCACCCCGTTAGAGGATATCGGGTTTTGTGAAAAAATACATTTTGTACTAGGTGTAAAATGTACATTCTTAAATGTTTTTAATGGCAGCAATTCACACATAGATTAAGGCACATCTGAACAGTAATTTCCAATAATAAAATCCAAATGTCAAAAAATGTCGTTTATCGCGTTTTGCAACTAAACTCTTGATTTATAGTTATATATATATACAGAGGGCCACACACGCCAACCTTGCCAACCTGCTGCATGGTTCAGCGCATATGTCTCTTTCGCTCTTATGCTTGGCTGCATTAAAGAGTGTAGTGCTCTCAAACATTTAAATATCAGAGTTCAAAAGGGGCTTTCTGCGTTGTCTCATATAATTAATGTCACTATACCAATCTGACATCACAACTAGCTGTATAGGTGGTTAAATCTCTCAAACAAAAATTCTGCGCGTCAGCTAAACGGGGCGCCGCTAGGGGGGAGGGGGAAGTTAGGACGATTTAAGGGGGCCCCAGAGACATTATCAAGGGCTCGCGACAACCCCCCAACTCCAACAACCCCCCCCCCCCCCCCCCAATCTGAACTCTTCATGTAATCTATGCCCTTAAAAATTCAACTTTATTAATAATCATAAAGACATAAGACAGAATATGTGTTACTCCATCCTGGAGCGGACATCATAAGAAAATCCACACCTTCATAGTTTTTTTTAAAAACTTAATTACCAATTAGCCTGTTTGCTTGCCTTGCTCTACCTTTATACGATAAGAGAGATGGGAACCACAAGCGTCACTGTGAAAACCCCAGTTTGATTCTTCCTGGCACTTATTTTTATAAGTGTGTAGCGTAGGGTCTATTATTCCAAATAATTTCTGAGTAATTTCTAGTCATTTTCAAGAATTATTAGCTGTTTTATTAGATATTTTCTATATAAAACACAAAAAAGACCATTGTTTACATAGAGAAAGAATAAAGAGCTGTTAAATGAAAAGGAAATATACTTCCTTTGGTATAGTTTGGTATTTGGAAAGTGAGTTAACCTTGACTTCCCAGTGTTGGGTTGCAGCTGGAAGGGCATCCGCTGCGTAAAACATATGCTGGATAAGTTGGGGACCCCAGATTAATAAAAGGACTAAGCCAAAAGAAAATAAAAGAATGAGTTAACCTTGACATTTCTAATTGTATTAGAGATTGGCAACTTGGTAAACATGTGCAGACATGTGTAAAGAACATGTGTCCAGAATCCCTTAATCTCTGTTTGTTTGTCGCTTGAATTTTTTTTATTTCTGAAAAACAAAAGAGATAATTTCTATGTTAACAAGAAAGATTCTGACTTGTTCCATTTCATTTTTCGTTGAAGCCCATTGTTGTTTTCCTCCACATTTGATGTGTAATCATAAATCTGCATGCTTGAAAAAAAAGTCTGAATATTAAATTATAATCATATTTATATTGTCTGCACCTAATGTTGACCTAGAAGTGAAGATGCTGATTGTTTCTGCTGTTTGTGTACTGTCAGTCTGTCATTGAGTCCTCAGGGTCAGACGATGCTGTCGGCGCTGCTGTTCAGTACTCTACTGTGGATGTCTCTCATTCTGACTCTGAGGTTCTGCCTGAAGCTTCTCTTGTCCTACCACAGGTGGATGTTTGAACAACATGGTCATATGTCTACCAAGACCAAAGTGTGGGCGGTAAGTGCTTCATTACTTTCAGCCTAGCTTCAAAAAATACATTTTCATTTTTTTTCTAGTTCATTCTTTCTTGAAACAATAACAATAAGGATTTGTGTTCTGAGCATGTGTTCAGATTTTTACTTGGCCTGCAGCATATAATAAAACTGCTGTTTTATGTAGCCATGTTATATAGTAGCATTAATATAGCATGCTTATATAGTAGAATTTGTATGTAATCTAATCTGTATGTAATCTAGTTTAATATGTAACTTATTATTATGATTATTACTGAACACACACACACACACACACACACATGTACGGCTATCTTTTTGAGGACATACCATAGATGCAATGATTTTCATACTGTACAAGCAATCTGCATTTTTACATTTTTACATTTTCATTACATCTATACTAAAATACTTTATTCAGTGTGGTTTATGAGTCATTTTCCTGATTAGGCTCAAATAAAATGTCCCCACAATATCAAAACTATTTTATTATTGTATTATGGTATTGCTATATTTGTGAGGTCTCCACAATGTGAGCAATACAAGGTACAATCACAGGTTGTTATTTTTTGTGATTTTTATGAGCACTCTCTATAGATGTAATGTATTTATGTATTATATGTAGTTTGAAAATACCTTGCAAAATGGCACAAAGTGTATTTCTGATTTAGATTTGTTTTGCAAATTCTTCCCCATTTAAGGTACAATCACTGGCCACTTTATTAGGTACACCTGTCCAACTGCTTGTTAACACAAATGTCTAATCAGCCAATCACATGGCAGCAACTCAATGGATTTAGGGATGTAGACATGGTCAAGACGATCTGCTGCAGTTCAAACCGAGCATCAGAATGGGGAAGTAAGGTGATTTAAGTAACTTTGAACATGGCATGGTTGTTGATGCCAAACAGGCTGGTCTGAGTATTTCAGGAACTGCTGATCTACTGGGATTTTCGCGCACAACCATCTCTAGGGTTTACAGAGAATTGTCCGAAAAAGAGAAAATATCCAGTGAGTGGCAGTTGTGGGCAAAAATCCCTTGTTGATGCCAGAGGTCAGAGGAGAATGGCCAGACTGGTTCAAGCTGATAGATAGGCAACAGTAACTCAAATAACCACTCGTTACAACCGAGGTATGCAGAAGAGCATCTCTGAACGCACAACACGTCCATCCATCCAGGCGGATGGGCTACAGCAGCAGAAGACCACATCGGGTGCCACTTCTGTCACCTAAGAACAGGAAGCTGAGGCTACAATTCACACAGACTCACCAGGGTCAGAATTTGGCGCCAACAACTTAAAAGCATGGGTCCATCCTGCCGTATCAACAGTTCAGGCTGCTGGTGGTGGTGTAATGGTGTGGGGTATATTTTCTTGGCTCACTTTGGGCCCATTAGTACCAATTGAGCATCATGTCAATGCAACAGCCTACCTGAGTCTTTTTGCTGACCATGTACATCCCATTATGACACACAGTATACCCATCTTCTGATGGCTACTTTCAGCAGGATAACGCATCATGTCATAACGCGCGAATCATCTCAGACTGGTTTCTTGAACATGACAATGGGTTCACCGTACTCAAATGGCCTTCACAGTACAATAAAGCACGTTTGGGATGTGGGGGAACAGGAGATTCGCATCATGGATGTGCAGCCGACAAATCTGCAGCAACTGCTTGATGCTATCATGTCAATATGGACCAAAATCTCTGAGGAATATTTCCAGCACCTTGTTGAATCTATGCCACGAAGGATTAAGGCAGTTTTGAAGGCAAAAGGGGGTCCAATCTGGTACTAGTAAGGTGTACCTAATAAAGTGGCCGGTGAGTGTATATAGACTATTAATCGGTCGTATTTGTAATTTCAACAAATCCTCATCTGTATAGAGCTTGGGAACGTGTTGTAAGCAACACAATGCATTCTGGGTGTATAGGACAAGGGCGCCTATATTCCATTGATCACTTTTTTTTTGTACATTCATCAGCAATAAACTGTAAGTGCTCATACAACAGGTAATGAATAAACTCATGTATGGAAATGATTTCTTGCGGCAGCTCGCTGATACCTTGTCAGTAACAGATAAACTCATCCGTTTATTTGATCCGCCCCCTCTGCATCTGTGCTCCAGTTACACTTCACAGCTGGATACAGAATGCATATTATCAGCAGCTCAGACACACAAAGAGCATTTATAAAAGTATATACACGTTAGTCCATTTAATTCTGAGTGTTTGTGAGTTTTTTCAAAAGATAGTTTTCTCTGTTGTAATTTCCACTGGTTTACATTGAGCGCTCCTGCTTTTGTCCACAAACATGGCCAACTACAACTTGCTGTGACGTCGATTTCAAGGCTCTATTAGCCAGCTAGGGATTATAACGATGGTGACATAGTTAAACAATAACAGTACTCAACAAGACTATTCAACACATCCTAGTACAAATCCTGAAGCCGGTTTATGGCAATAAAAACATTAGTGCATCTGGAATAAACTGAAAAGGCCAAGGCCAACCCAAAAGAGACAGTTCCATTACATTTGGGTAAAAAAAATTCTCACGACCAACCGGATCAGATTTGCTTTGTTGAACCTTGTATATATTTGTGTTCTTGACCATTTTCCGTGTCTTCCCTTTCAGACCCTATTGAGGTTGTTGTCCTCTAGAAAGCCATTGCTGTACAGCTATCAGACGTCATTACCGCACCTGCCAGTACCTCCCATTAAAGACACACTGGAAAGAGTGAGTCAATAAAATATGTATTAAGTTGGGTGCTTATAATGTGCATGAGTGCTTGTTTTCTGGGAATTGTTATCTTACTAAAGACCCTGCCTGCATGGTTTATTTGGCGCCAGTGAATGCTTCTCAGCTGTTCTCTCTGTTTTAGTATCTTGAATCAGTCAAGCCACTGCTCGATTTGGATGGTTTCCAGCGAATGATGAGACTGACATCAGAGTTTGAGAAAAGTCTTGGTAACCGCCTGCAGAGATATCTCAGACTCAAAGCACTGTGGGCCACAAACTATGTATGTGATGAAATCAGTTATTTTCTGGTCATTACCATAGCTGTCATAGTTATCATGACATGAGGATGTACTATAGTCAGATAAAGTACTGTAGCTGTTTAAAACCCCTTAGCATAATAGTTTAAGTTAATTAAAAATACATTAGTATCAAATGATAGATGCTTCAAACCAAATTGAATTGCTCTCAAGAGCAGTTTGAGGCATTTTAATTCAGCATAAAAATTGCTAAATTACAACCCTTTAATAACAATCATGAAGCATGCAACTTTTTTATTTTTATTTTTTTATTTATAGAAGTTTTTATGAAAACATAACACACAATAGGGTTCATCATGTATATATGTTAACTAAATTATCTCAGTGTTATCACTTGATACCAACTAGAACAAGCAATAAACACTAGCAAACCATACAGCACCATCAAAAAAAATCTCAGCCAGACTGGAATAAGAAACAAAATAGAATAACATGTAAAAAGGAAGGGGCGACGCGGTGGCGCAGTAGGTAGTGCTGTCGCCTCACAGCAAGAAGGTCGCTGGTTCGAGCCTCGGCTGGGTCAGTTGGCATTTCTGTGTGGAGTTTGCATGTTCCCCCCGTGTTCGCGTGGGTTTCCTCCGGGTGCTCTGGTTTCCCCCACAAGTCCAAAGGCATGCGCTATAGGTGAATTGGGTAAGCTAAAATTGTCCTTAGAGTATGTGTGTGAATGAGTGTATGGGTGTTTCCCAGGGATGGGTTGCAGCTGGAAGGGCATCTGCTGCGTAAAACATATCCTGGATAAGTTGGCGGTTCATTCCGCTGTGGCGACCCCAGATTAATAAAGGGACTAAGCCGAAAAAAAAAATTAATGAATGTTAAAAGGAAGAAGAAAAAAATATATTACAAAAAATAATAGTTACAGAGACATTATTAATATAGGCATCTAAGGAAGGGGCCCTATATTTTGTCATACATCTTCTGTTTGCCAAATCTAGAGAAACGTAATCTTTCCAGCTTGAGGGCAGAAACCATTTCAGCCAACCATTTGCCTGCAACTTTTTAATGTATACGGTTGAAGTCAGAATTATTAGCCCCCCTGAATTATAAGCCCCCCTGTTTATTTTTTTCCCCAATTTCTGTTTAACGTAGAGAAGATTTTTTCAACACATTTCTAAACATAATAGTTTTAATAACTCATCACTAATAACTGATTTATTTTATCTTTGCTATGATGACAGTAAATAATATTTGACTAGATATTTTTCAAGACACTTCTATACAGCTTAAAGTGACATTTAAAGGCTTAACTAGGTTAATTAGGTTAACTAGGCAGGTTAGGGTAATTAGATAAGTTATTTTATAAAGATGGTTTGTTCTGTAGACTATCAAAAAATATAGCTTAAAGGGGCTAATAATTTTGACCTTTAAAATGATTATCAAAAAATTAAAAACTGCTTTTATTCTAGCCGAAATAAAACAAATAAGATTTTTGCCAGAAGAAAAAATATTATCAGACATACTGTGAAAATTTCCCTGCTCTGTTAAACATCATTTTGGGAAATATTTAAAAAAGAAAAAAAAATTCAAAGGGGGGGGGGGGGGGGGGGTGGGGGGGGGGGCTAATAATTCTGACATCAACTGCATATATTAAAGCAACATTCTGACACTTATATAACCAATTATATGACGATGTAAAAGTTGTGTGTGAAACGTTAACATAGAATGAATGTAGAGCCATTGAAGATCTTCAAATTGTATTTAGTTATTTTTTAGCATTCGATTAGAATAATTTAGTGTGTCATTTCTAAAATTGAAAAGGTTAATTTTTTCTTTATTTCCTCCAGGTTAGTGACTGGTGGGAAGAGTATGTTTACCTCCGGAGCCGGAGTCCAATCATGGTCAATAGTAACTACTATGGCTTGGTAGGTGAGCCTTTAGGATGTCTCATTTTCACTTATCACATTTAGGTTGGATCAGTATGAAACTATTCTTTTTTTCTTATTGTGACGTATCTGTGAAATAGAGATAAGGTTGGGTGGGATTTAATTTCATCCATCTGGAACTGATTTGTTGTTGAGAAACTGAGCATTGCAAACTAAATAAAAACAGTTGTGAATTAGGGTTTGCTGTCAGTTGTGGAGGATTAAAGGGGCGGGGGGCCACTTTGATATCATATTTTAAACATTAGTGGATGTTTATTGTACTGTAGCTGTGTGATCATGTTAGCTGAGTAGCTGTATATAATCAAAGTAACATGTATGAAAAAATAACGTGATTTTCTACGAATGAAGCATGAGCACACATTGCTTTGCTTCTTATAAACACAACCAAGCCTTTAAAATACACTCTGGACCACCCCTTTAAATGCTTATCTCCACTGAGAAAACTGACAGCATTTTGAGAAGTGAGAAGGGGATGTTGATTGAAAATTACAAGGGCATATAATGTAGACTGATGAATCATAAAACCAAAATGGACAATTCCATTGAAAAAAAATGTTTTGTAAAGTAAGCACTTACTTACTGTCATTTTTAGTTTTGTGCAGGCTTTTAGATTCAGACATACATTAAATAATATTGCTTTTCTATAATACACCTAGGTCACCTGTTTGTCTTGTTTGTATTTAACTTGAAAATGATTTCAAATTAAACATATATAGCAGAATATTAAATAAAACAAAAATGTCTTCTAATTTTGTAGAAGACAGTGATCAAATTTAAAGTAAAGCAATATGTTGTAGCACAAAGATTTTCTGAAGACTTTTTAAAATGAGAAGATCAGAGGTCCTGCATGTAAATTGATGGCTGGGAAGGAACCACTCACACACTCACTCACTTTCACTTAGTTCCTGATTTATAACTGGCAATTGTTATTTTTTATGCCCTACCCAGCACTGAAAGAACACTTACACAAGTATTCCTCCCCTGGCATCTACACACGTTGGGTTCAGTCACTTAGTTTGATGATGAGCATAATGTTTCCCATCAGATTCAAAATAATGAAGTTTGCGTCACTAAAATGAACTTCTGTCCAGTTTTCTTCTGTTCACACATTATATTCCTTAGTTAAGTTATCTATTGCCTGTTAATTCTGCTAATGATAGGTTTGTTAACTGCAGGACTTTCAGTCCAAATTCTCTTAAATGTCAACACGTTTATCTGGAAGTTTCTAGTATGCCTATTGACATTGATTGCGTTTCAAATGGCATGCATGCTTACTGCTTCCTGCCTCATTCATTTTCTTTTCAGCTTAGTCCCTTTATTGATCAGGGGTCGCCACAGCAAAATGAACCGCCAACTTATCCAGCAGATGTTTCAGCATATACCCTTCCAGCTGCAACACATCACAGGGAAACATCCATACACTCTCATTCACACACATACACTACGCACAATTTAGCTTACTTAATTCACCTATACCGCATGTCTTTGGACTGTGGGGGAAACCGGAGCACCCGAAGGAAACCCACGCCAACACTGGGAGAACATGCAAACTCGACACAGAAATGCCAACTCGTCCAGCCAGGACTCGATCCAGCGACCTTCTTGCTGTGAGGTGACTTCGCTACCCACTGCGCCAACGTGCCGCCCTGGCTAAAACATTTTTAAGAATACTGTATACACCATATACATGTATATAGCACAAATATACGTTGCATTTGCATCAACGTGCACTTTTACCTTGATCACAATCAGCATCTATCAAAAGCTGAAGAAACTTTCATTTCACGATATCACTTAGATTCAAGTGATCCTTCAGATTCCCATCCTGTTAAGCAAGGATGGGAAAATCTCATTCTAATTTGGTGTGAAAAGTTTGAATGCTTTCAGATTTGCTTCTTTTGTAAATTGTGTGCATGTTTTTTGTACAGGATTTCCTGTATGTGACTCCAACTCCTAATCAGGCAGCTCGAGCTGGGAATACTATCACTGCCCTGTTCCTGTATCGCCGAAAGGTCAACCGAGAGGAGCTAAATCCTGTATGTTACTCAAAGATCTCAGCAGCATTTAAACCAAACCCCACCCAACACCACTTTTACTTTCTGAATGTGAAACTGCTCTATATTAATCAGACCTCAGTCATTCCCTGGGATTTCCACGACATATAACAGTTTGTCTCTGCTAGGCATACAAGACAAATAATTTTTTTGTGTAAAATAAATATATTTAAATGTTTAAATCCTTCTTTGTAATATGAATACAGTTAAATTGAAAGCATTGGTTGAGTAAGTCAGAATTATTAGCCCCCTTTGAATTTTGCTGTTTAAATATTTCCCAAATGATGTTTAACAGAGCAAGGACATTTTCACAGTATGTCTGATAATATTTTTTCTTCTGGAGAAAGTCTTATTTGTTTTATTTCAGCTAGAATAAAAGCAGTTTTTAATTTTTTAAAACCATTTTAAAGGTCAATATTATTAGCCCCTTTAAGCTATATTTTTGTTCAATAGTCTACAGAACAAACCATCATTATACAATAACTTGCCTAATTCCTCTAACCTGCCTAGTTAACCTAATTAACCTAGTTAAGCCTTTAAATGTCACTTTAAGCTGTATAGAAGTGTCTTGAAAAATATCTAGTCAAATATTATTTAATGTCATCATGGCAAAGATAAAATAAATCAGTTATTAGAAATGAGTTATTAAAACTATTATGTTTAGAAATGTGTTAGAAATTGAGGAAAAAATAAACTAATAATTCTGACTTCAACTATACATGTTTAGAGTTTGTAAATGTTTCCTTTTATTAACCTTTCTTTAGTTTTTTTTTACATTTATTTCTGAATAAATTTTTAAAATGTGAATTATACACCAATGTATTTTCTTCATGAATTTGACTTTGTAGCAGTTTTGATCCGATGTGATTTACGATCAGGTGTGACTTTTTTCAGAAAATACAGTACATGATGGCTTTATAACCTCTTATTAAAGGGATAGTTCACCCAAAAAACAGAATATTCTGTTATCATGAACTCACTTTTCACTTTTCACTTGTCTTAACCATCATGGCCTCCTAATCATCCCCATCCACTGAATTGGCTCTATCACTGTCTCTCCACTCCACCAATAGCTGGTAGCTGGTGTGTGGTGGGCGCACTGGCGCCGTTGTCCTGTGGCTGCCGTCGCATCATCTAAGTTGATGCTGCACACTGGTGGGGGTGTGGAAAGACCACCCCCTCTCATGATTGTAAATCACTTTGGGTGTATGGCCATACACAATAAATACGCTATATAAATACACACATTACATTACATTACATTACATTACACTTGAGGGTCAGTAAAAATAAGTACTGTAGGTGAACTATCCCTTTAATTGATAAACTACTCTAAATAATTTCGCAGCTACCAAGCTGTCACAGCTAATTTGTCAAAAAGCTAGATTTCCATCTGCTTGCTTCTTTAACCATTTCTTGATTATTCTGTCAGTCTAGCATGGCATGTTGTTTTGTTGCCATGCATAGGTGCATTTATAGTAGATTGTTCACCCTAAAAGGAAAAATCTGTCATCATTTACACTCCCTTTACTTGTTTCTTTCTTCTGTTAAACACAAAATAATATTTATTTATGAAGACAGTGGAAGCCAGTAACTTACATTTATATTAGTCGATGGTACAGATTTCTAGCTTTCTTCAAAATATACTCTTATGTGTTCAATAGAGGAAAGAAACTCATAACACTTGAACCATTGACATTAAGGGTGCTTTCACACTAGCACTTTTGGTCCGCACCCGGGTTTGTTTGACGTCATAGTACGGTACATTTAGCTAGTGTGAACGTGTCTTCTGAACTCGTGTGCGCACCTGTGAACTGTACCCAAGTCCGCCTGAAAGAGGTGGTCTGGGGTACGGTTCATGTGAACTCATGTACGGTTCACTTCTAGTATGAATGCAATTGTACCAAATAGTGGAAGTGAACCGCCAACTGTACAGCAAACTGTTGTTTTCATAACGTTCATTCGTGTGTGTGTGTGTGAGTGTGTGTCACGTATTTTACCTTAGTGACAAGCGGGACTGAGCCAGGGCAAACACAGTGATCGTCTCGGGTTACGTATGTAACCATGGTTCCCTGAGAGGGAACTTCTATACTGCGTCTAACCAGAACACTAGGGGAACACCTCTTTTATACGCGTCTTGAACCACATGTGAAATCAATCTAATGAAATTAAGCGGTGACGTGACCACGCGCGTGCACGCAGCGACGTGAACGTCAGACCAGAGAGTATAAAAACCTGCACTGACCATTCACTGTTAGCTTCAAATTTGCTTGAAAGAAGTAACGGGTAGAAGAGAGTATGGCGGAAGACGCAGTGTCTCGTTCCCTCTCGGGGAACCATGGTTACATACGTAACCCGAGACGTTCCCCTTCTAGGGAACTTCTACACTCCGTCTAACCAGAACGCTAGGGGAAGGCAATACCCACTAGGCCAGACTCACTCTGACTGTGAAGAATGCACACTCAAGAAGTGAGATCAAAGAGTCCAGCTGGTCGTGATGCACAGAAGTATGTGGAGTCGACCAGCCTACCACCATACAATGTCAGAGAGGGCAGTGCCCGACAGAGAGGCTCTGAGAGCCATTAGAAGAACCACTAGAGAAAAAGCTCTAAGGTTAAGGATGCCAGCCATCTGTTGTCCTTAAAGAAATTCAGATAGCATTAGCTAGTCTGCTAGTCTTTCCCTGGTCCAACGCCTGAAAAGTGGGGGCAATTTAAGACCTGTAGCACGGCAGGGAACCGAGCCTGGAGGTCACCAACCCTCTTAAGGGAAGATATATTCAGCAAGAAAGCCGTTTAATAACCAGATA
Organism: Danio kyathit; assembly: GCA_903798195.1. NCBI lineage: Eukaryota > Metazoa > Chordata > Actinopteri > Cypriniformes > Danionidae > Danio > Danio kyathit. The sequence goes on along the minus strand of LR812521.1, from coordinate 41,851,883 downwards.
ACTATCTGACACCTCCTGCCAGGCTCACATGGGAAGACAGAGATGCTTTTGAGCCCTACTGTTAAACCCAAGACGGTGTCCTGTTTGTGCTAAGTGGTCTTAGCCTTACGGCTCCACAGAGGAAGTGTTGAATTAGTCTCTGCCCAGAGACTCGACCTCTGGGGGAGAGGTTAAGTTGCTACTGCTACGTACACATTTGTGTAAAGGCAGCTAGCCTTACCGACAGACAGTTTCCCGGTAGCTTTTTCGGTTCAGTTGGTGTTAGTGCACCAAGCTGAGAGAAGTGCCCATTTAAGGGAGTATAGCTTCCTCTTTAGTGGTGCCCTGGAACTCAGTATGGTCCACGCAACCTAGGTTGACAATCATACTTTAGGGAATTGGCCTCTTCAGAGGCCACAGCCGTCCAGGACTTATGGGAGCAGAGCAACCAAGGAAGAAGAACCGTACAGACATAGCCTGGGCCATGTCTGCACCATGGCATCCAGTCCCATTGAGGTTGGATATGAGAGAGACAAATCGTAGCATAAAATGCATGGTCTCCTGCCATTTCCTAGCTCTCACCTCAACAGGAGGTGTGCTCCCATGTCAAGAACCAGAGTTTCTCCACATAGATAGGGATCGAAAGCAGTGCCGCGAAACCATGATCATGTGGAAAGGATTCCCCTCAGGGGAAGAAACCCTGGATTGAACCACCACTGTAGAGGTCTCATGTACATAGGGCCGAATGTAATGGCGTTGGCTGCTAATGCCATGAGACACGACAGTCTATGCAACCATTAACGTGGTGCTCCACAGGAGGATCCAATGTGCCAATGTGCAGAGCAGTTGGGAATTTAGACCCCCTGAGTACTGATTTAAGTGACCACCAATGTATTGTCTTTGCGGACAGGAACATGATGGCCCCTTATGTTTGGGAGAAAAATGTTTTAGGGCCAGAGAGCTGGCTAGAACACTGATATCATCTCCAGGCATTAAATGTCTCATAGGCGATAATATTCTCCCTATTGTCCCGCTTTGGAAAGGCCTCTCAAGGCCTAAGCATGACGCGATGACAGACAGCTTCTAACACTGGGCCCTAGGACAGGAACCATGGCTTTTTCCACATACTTAAGGCTCGAAGGCAGCGCCGCAAGACCTTGATCATGTGGAAGTAATTCCCATTGAGGGAAAAAAGTCCCTGGATTTGAGCCACCACTGTAGGGTTCTCATGTACAGCAACCCAAACGGAGTCGCGCTGGATGCTGCTGCCTTGGGACCTAACAGTCTCGGAAACTGTATTACAGTGATGGACTGGCCTTGTTCGACTCTGTGTAGGGCTGACTGAATCGAAGTGATTCATGGCAGGGACCGATGTGTTTGCATCATCGTGGCGTCCCATTGCACACCTAAAAAGTGGAACAAGCGCACTTTTTGTGGTGTTCAGCCAAAAACCTCAACCTTCTGATATGGGTGATAATGACAACTCGATGCCAAACTGCCATATCGTAAGGCTGAGCTAGAATTAGCCACTGTCTATGTAATTTAGGATATGTATATCCTGTATACAAAGTGGATGAAGGTTCGAGGTGACAGAGCTAGGCCGAATGGAGGAACCCGATACTGGAACACTTTGCCCCCGAAAGTGAACCCCAGGTACCTCCTGTGTTGGGGAAGGATGGATATATGAACATATGCGTCTTTCAGGTTTGTGACAACCCAGTGCTCATACTAAATGTGTGACACTATATTCTTGAAGATTAACATCCTGAATTAAAAGGCCCTGACGGACTAAGTCTGTAAAACCCAGACTGTCTGTCGAGTGGGTTTAGAAAAACCAGTACTTCTTGTTCCATAACTAGAGCGTGTTCTGGCTTTATTGTGAACAGGACCCACTGAGGCACCATCTGCGGTTGTTTCCACGCCACAAAAAAATATGTGCTGGGGGTACCAGGCTCTCGAGGCCAGTCTCTGGTTGCTCTTGGACCCTCCGAAGAAAGGGTGAGGTCCCCAATGCCCTCAGACACTGAGGAGCACCGACCCTGAGAAGCGCAGAGCCCTTGGCCACCATAGGTGGTGGGGTAGTTTGCCCCCTCCTCAACGGACCATGACTCAGGGAAGACACCAAAAAAATGCCCTCACTGTTAATGGGCCCTGGGAAATCTGACTCCCAACATGTCTAGACTTTGTTTTGTTTTTCACCGCTTGATATAAGGAGTTTTTTAGACAGCTGGGGCTGTTTGATTCAATTTACCTCTGTTTCTATAACACTTTTACAATATATATTGTGTCAAAGCAGCTTCACATAGATGATTATAGTGAATTAAAACATGTTCTCATATGAACGCCCACGACAGCGCAGCACTTTGTGTGTGTGTGTGAGAGAGAGAGTGACACAAGCTCACATCAGCATTCTCAAATGCTGACAGAGAAAGCATCACAACACTCACATCAGCATTCTCAAATGCTGACAGAGAATGCTCTACTCCCCAAAACTATAAGCACATGTCGTGCAAATCACAAGCTGTAACACAGTGGCACACACACTTTAAAGTTTCTCTGTTCTGCCATAATTCACATTGAGTGGCTTTCGTCAGTTTTTTTGTATTGGTGTGTGCAGTATCAGTCTTGAGTTGGACAAAAAGAGAGTGCATTCACTTGCATGCTTCTTGAAAGCAAAGAAGTTAACTGAATGGTCAGTGCAGGTTTTTATACTCTCTGGTCTGACGTTCACGTCGCTGCGTGCACGCACGTGGTGACGCCACCGCTTAATTTCAATAGATTGATTTCACATGTGGTTCAAGACGCGTATAAAAGAGGTGTTCCCCTAGCATTCTGGTTAGACGCAGTGTAGAAATTCCCTAGAAGGGGAAACACAGTGATGTCTGCTTGTCTCCTCCAAAAACAGCTTCTGCAGACATTGTGTGATGTTCTGAATGTTTATAATATTTTTGCGGCAGATGAACGCGAGTCGCTTTCTGTATGTCCAAAACTAAAAGATTCAGCAAAAGCAAATCGACCGCGATGTGTGGAAGTCTTTCCATTTTGGGCGCTGCTTTCATGACTGTCACCTAGCAACAGCCATAAACAAAACACCAGCTCGATGACGCAAGCGTACCGGGGTTCAGAAGGAAAAAAGACAGTGTGAACACAAACCAACCGAGAAGGTGGCAAGAGTGGACAATCGAACTTGGGTACGGTCCAGGCAATTGAACCAAGTGTGAAAGCACCCTAAGTAAATTTTCATTTTTGAATTTTCATTTTATGCAGAGGTCTGTGATGAACTGTGTGCTGTGACAAAATTGGTGATTTATTGAGAAAGAGCAGTATAGGGCAAATTCTGAATCAGTTTTTCTGTAATAATTGACATTATGACATTATTATTTCTATAGAGTCGTATTCCTGGTACAGTCATACCGCTGTGTGCAGCTCAGTGTGAGCGCATGTTCAACACCACTCGAACACCTGGAGAGGAGACTGGTAAACACACGTTCATACAGACATAAGTGCGCATGAAGAAAATGGCCTTTGATGTAGTCTCTTTGTCTCTCAGATGTGCTGCAGCACTGGCAGGACAGCGAGTTTGTTGCTGTTTATCACAGAGGCCGTTACTTCAGATTATGGGTCTACCGAGCTGGACGATTGCTTTCACCTAGGGAGATCCAGTTTCAGATTCAAAGGATTTTGGATGACCCCTCGCTTCCTTCTCCAGGAGAGGAGAAACTAGGAGCGCTGACAGCAGGAAACCGGTTAGACACTTGTATTTTTCGCACCGGCGGTATTGTGTGGATTTATGTCAGCACAACACCCTACTGTTATTTCCTAGATAGGTCTGTTCATTCCAGAAAAACTTTTAGACAACATCCTCTGGTTTCCTCCGAGTGCTCTGGTTTCGAGGCTAAATTGTTCGTAGTGTATGAGTGTGTATTAGTGTGTATGGATGTTTTCCAGTGATGGGTTGCGGCATCCGCTGCGTAAAACATGTTTTATATTTTAAGTTATATACATATACATAAGTTATATTTTGTCAAATTGAGTCTAAAGTCGTCAAATTCATGACTGGAGTCTGACTCGAGTCCAAGTCACATGACTCGAGTCCACACCTCTGGTCAGGCAAGCAGTGGGCAACACAGGGGCAAACAGATGTATACAGGCAAATCCAGAGTTGTGGTCATAAACAGGCGGATGGTCAAAAGGCAGGCAGCAGACAGGAATAAACAATAAAACAAAGCGAGGGTCAAACACGAAAAGGCAAAGGAAACGCATTGTAATGTTCAGATTACAGTTTAACAAGACTCAGCACTGATGTGTGTGTGTGTGTGTGTGTGTGTGCTGTTTAAATAGTCCTTGTAATCAGTCCATAACAATCCTCAAGGATTAGATTGCTTGTGATTGTAACACAAACACACCTGATTCAGATCATCAGCTCATTAGCAGAGACTGAAAGACCTGAAATGGGTGTGACAGACAAAGGAGACATCCAAAACATGCAGTGTTGGTGGCAGGCACGTGCAGAGGTGGGGGCTTTGGGTGCTTGAGCCCCTGCCCTTTTTTCTCCTGGAGAGAAAGTGCCCTTTTTCTCTGGGGATAATAATTATTTTTAAAATGCTAATAATAATATAATATATGTATAAGTTAATGCGTGTTCTATTTAAGGACCGCTTTCCCTGTCAAACAATAAAAAAACGAAAATTTAAAGTATATCATGGTTTTAGTCTAGCCGCTCCAAGCGAGCCTCGAACTGCGATTTGGAAAGAAAACCATGTGCGAGGCGAATGCTCTAACGAAGACTCTATTTACATTGTTACTCTCGCCTCAAAAGTAAGGTATCAACAGTGGAGTAACGTCTATTAGCGTTTATACCAACTCCTGCATCCGCATTGCACACGGACTGCATCACGGCCCATACACACACTGCAGACCGAGTGTGTGTAAAACATATATTACTAGCTGACCTCCGTTACGGCAGCACGATATGATCGACAGAACCGCCAATGTAAATTCATCCATCATTTATCTACTGTATATTGTGTGGAGGTGAGTAACGGTTAACAAAAGACTACCTGAGGCTCAAATTTAACGTCAGCTATCCAAACGTTCAAAAGCAAATAGGCTATTTTGTCTTGCTAACATCCTCTTGATTAACAAGCATGTAATAAGTTAGCTAAAGTTTAGCCAGGGCAATATCATAGGCATACAGGCTAATGTGATGGAGAAACGACAGCTGGATAGTGAAAATATTGCCCTCTCGTTTTGCAGTCACACAGAATATATAATGTCAATTGAAGCTATAAAACATGTACATATAGTCTAGCTATGGAAGTTGGTGGCTATCAATGTGTCCTACATTCTTAAAAATATTTTATTTTGTTCAACAAAAAAAAAAACTCAAACAAAAATAATAGATTGAAAAGGGATAGTTCACCCAAACATTTACATTTACTCACCCTCAAGTGGTTCCAAATCTTTGTTTCTTTTTTTTGTTGAACACTAACGAATAAAAGATTAAAATATATATTTTAAAGAAAGCTATAAACATTGACATTGACTTCCTGAGTAGGAAAAACAAATACCATGAAAGTCAATGGTTACAGGTTTCCTGCTTTTTTCAAAATATTACTTTGTGTGTTCAACAGAAGAAAAAAAGTCAAATAGATTTGGAACAAGTAAAAGGTAAATGGTGACAGAATTTTCAGTTTTGAATGAACTATCCTTTTAAGGATGAGTATATGGTGAATTTAGGGTGAAATCTCCTTAATAATCTCCTCATAATATATTTTAATTTATTAAAGTACAATTATTACTATTATTTAATAAAAAGTGCCCTTTTTTCCATTTGAGCTCCTGCCCCTTAAAAGGTCTCTGCACGTCCCTGGTTGGTGGTCCTCCAGGAATGCGGTTGAGAAACACTGACCTAAAATATAATGGCTGCACTGCAATGCACTAAAATGAATATTCTACTTATAAAACATGTCCTCCTGCCTGTATAATTAAAGTAATAAACTACTTATTAAGTAAAACTGTTTACAACAATGAATACTTCAGTTATTTATTAACTGAACAGATATTTGGAATATGCACTTCCACCAGTCTTTTCTTCCAAAAAGAATTTCATAATAGTTTCCATCAAATCCTTCCTGATTACGGGAAAGGGATGTTAATAATTCATTGGACAGATATCACACCTTGCAAAAAATACAGCACAAAATATCCACAATGCAATTTTTTCATACAACTAAACCAAAAGTAATCAATAATAAAGTATCATAACCACACTCTATATAACTTCAGATTTTTAAAAAATATATTATATATGTAATGTGAATGGGATGCTGGACAAAGGAGTGCAGATCCAAATGCAGGGTTTATTATGCAGACAATGGTCAGGCAAGCAACAGTCAATACAGGAGCAAACAGATATATACGGGCAATCCAGAGTCGTGGTTAATACACTGGCAAATGGTCAATAGGCAGGCAGCATACAACGTAAACAAGCAAACAAACAAACAGACAGACAGACAGATAGAAGACGGTCAAAACCAGCAGGAAAAACGCATCATAATGTTGACAAAAGCAGTATAACAAGACTCAGCAACAATGTGTGTGTGTGTACGCTGTCTTTATATTTCTTTGAGCAGTTCCCAGCTTTGTGAGTCTAATCAATCGTGATCCGGAACAGGTGTGTGTGTGTGTGGTGCATGACTGGATCTGTAGTCCATGTAACAGCGGATTTGTAGTTCTTTAGCAATTGTGTTTTTACCAGCGATCTGCAAGGATTAGATCGCTGGTGATTGTGACAATATACTGCTTTATAATATAATTGTTATTATATTATATTTATATGTTTCTATTTATATGATTCTATGTCTGGGAATGTTTGATTTTTGCGCAAACAATGTTATATAGTAACTGTAAAATGAGTAAAATGCTACCCCAGTAACAAATTGTGGTTCACAAAAGATCTTAAACAATGTCTGGTCCTTAAAAAAATAGCTTTTTTAAAAAAAAAAAAAGGCTGGGAAACATTTGCAAAAAGAATTTAAATAAAAATCCATAGAGGCTGAACTGAAGTATAAATGTAAATTTGAGGAAATGTTTAAAATGGGCAATGCAAGGGTGGCCTGGAAAAGCCTAAATAGTATGATGGAGAGGAAACAGAAGCAGTATAATATTCAGTGTTCTGGTTCTTCCTGCCTTGCGACTGAATCGAATCACTTTTATGCTTGTTTTAATAATAACTCTAATGATGTTTGGTCACGGGGCGAAACGGTGGCACAGTGGGTAGCACAGTCGCCTCACAGCAAGAAGGCCGCTGGTTCGAGTGCCAGCTGGGCCAATTGATTTTTCTGTGTGGAGTTTGCATTTGCTCCCCGTGTTTGCGTGGGTTTCGTGTATTATTAATGGGGGAAAATTGCATGATTTTATTTATGCTTATTTCATATAGAATTTTATTGTCCTCCACTTTTGATACAGTGTATATATGTAGATATTCTTTTGAAGCAGTTGGAAGATTTACAGGTCCACTAAACCCTTATCTTATGGATTAATAGTTTTTATTTACGGGACTGCCCACAGCATTTATTGGTGAATGGTAAAAAGTCAGAGAATGTGGTTTTTAACACTGGCCTTCCTCAGTGATGCGCTTTATTACCAATTTCATTCATTCATTCATTCATTTTCCTGTGGCTTAGTCCCTTAATTTATCTGGGGTTGCCACAGCAGAATGAACCGCCACTTATCCAGCTTATGTTTTAAACCGCGGATGCCACTCCAGCTGCAGCCTAGTACTGGGAAACATCCACTCATTCACACACTTACACTACAGCCAATTTAGTTTATTCAGTTCATCCATACCGCATGTCTTTGGACTGTGGGGGGAAACTGGAGCACCCAGAGGAAACCCACGCCAACATGGGGAAAACATTAAAACTCCACACAGAAATGCCATCTGGCCCAGCCAGGACTCAAACCAGTGACCTTCTTGCTGTGAGGTGACAGTGCTAACCACTGAGCTACTGTGTCGCTTATAAAATATGCTGATGATGTGGCTTTGCCGCGATGTGTAAAGGATAAACAGTCATTATATCACTCACTCGCTCACTTCCCTTTATCTTAGTTCCTGATTTGTCAGGACCACCATGGTGGAATGAACCAAAATAAAGATAGCAATTCTGATTTTGCTCTGAAGGAGTTCTTGAATTCAGTCTCATAGTACTCCCAGCACAAGCTCTGGTAATTACAACTCATCTACTGAGGCAGATGAGTATGTTCTGGTGCAGCTCTTGCAATTTGGCCAGAGCTGCTCCAGAACATACTCATTTGTCTCAGTATGTGAGTTGTAATTACAAGACCACTGCCATACTCATACCTATCTATTAAGTATATCAGTATGCTTGGTGAGCAAGTTGCTGTCTTTGTTTCTGGTCTTACTGCACCTAACATCAATTTTGACTTCTTTCTTTGACATTTTGAAAGAGAATGTGCATATCACTCTTTCAACTGCTGCATTTGCTTCTTATCACAGCATTTCACAGGCATGTTAGTCTTCAGCTGAATATATGATTGTTTTAATATCTGGCTGAAAGGCTGTTGTTCTATACCCACATCTCAGAGTTCATCTCCCAGGACACAAGGATATTTTAGGTAATCCACAGAGCTTTGTATGTTTTCTAAAATGACATCTTCAGCCATTCTTTATTGTGCTGTTGATAATGTCATGTGCAGCATCCAAACTGGGTTCTGCTGTTATATTGCCAAGCACCTCAGTTCTTGAGTTCTGTCTCGTAGAGCTCTTTGACTTCAGTATTACACAGTGTTTTGATGTCCAACTTCTTGGTGCGTGTACTTTTTAACCTTGACTGACGATGGCGTGCTTGTTTGTACTTTGTTGAACATTGCCTGTTCCTGAGTGAATGCACACTTTTGTTTTAGTTTGTAAACCTTCTTTTACTATGGTAACACTGGTCTGGGTTTACCTGGGTGCAGGAGTGTTGGACATCAGCCAGCAGTTTGTTGGATTGAAAAAGGGTATTTAGATATTAGTAATTGTCTGAACTGTCTGCAGTCATTACATGCAGGGAATGCCGTTGGCCCCATTGTTAGGGTGCTGCTCCGTTTAAAATAGTTTTTAACTATCAAAGAGTATTACCACACCCTGCTCACAAATGAGCTAGACCAGTACTTAACCTGCGCCGTCACCCGCCGTTGAAGCATGTCTCTTTGTCTGTTCACGTTCATGACACAAACAAAACAATACAAAGCTGTGCTTTCAGATGTCTTTTGAATATTAGACAGAACTATAAGGAAAGGGATTTTTAAGTCTTTCATACACATACACTTCAAAAAATTGTTGATGGGAAATCATATTAAACCATGACATACATTACCTGACAAAAGTCTTGTCGCCTATACAAGTTTTAGGAACAACAAGTAACTTGACATCTAGTTGATCATTTGGTATAAGGCTTATACGAAAGGCAAAGGCCTCTAGATTACGTCAAAATAAAAAATGATCATGCCTTGATTTTTAATCAATAATTAGGATAATAAGGTCTGACTTTGTTGAGACAAAAGTCTTGTCACTTAACAGAAATAATGTACAGTATAGAATATAAAGTCATGGTGCAGTGGAAAAAGAATGAATATTGTGTATGACTCCCATGAGCTTGGATGACTGCATCAAAACATCTCTGCAATGACTCAAATAACTTATTAATAAAGTCATCTGGAATGGCAAAGAAAGCGTTCTTGCAGGACTCCCAGAGTTCATCAAGATTCTTTGGATTCATCCTCAATGCCTCCTCCTTCATCTTACCCCAGACATGCTCAATAATATTCATTTCTGTTGACTGGGCTGGCCAATCCTGAAGCACCTTGACCTTCTTTGCTTTGAGGAACATTGATGTGGAGGCTGAAGTATGAGAAGGAGCGCTATCCTGCTGAAGAATTTGTCCTCTTCTGTGGTTTGTAATGTAATGGGCAGCACAAATGTCTTGATACCTCAGGCTGTTGATGTTGCCATCCACTCCACAGATCTCTGCACAACCCCATACTGAATGTAACCCCAAACCATAATTTTTTCTTCACTAAACTTGACTGATTTCTGTGAGAATCTTGGGTCCATGCATGTTCCAATAGGTCTTCTGGAGTATTTGGGATGATTGGGATGCAGTTCATCAGATGACTCATTGGAAAAATCTACCTTCTAATTGATCATTTGTAAAAGTGGCTGAAGTCAAGTTGTTATTTGTTGCTCTTACAACTGGGATCGATGACAAGATTTTGTCAGGTGGTGTACATCCTTGCCTTAAACCCTTAATAGGGTAGCTTCTTTGGCAGTTAGACAAAATGTAATAAGCATCCACTTAGGGCCCATCTAATGCTGCTACTTTTTATAACATCTATTACCTTCAAAAGTCTGTACATGTTGCAATGACAAAAGCTTGAGCAAGCAATTGCGCATCAGGTCAGACAGGAAATGTGAGGATTTTGCACACACCTGAAATTACTTTAACGTGAATGCTTGAATACTTGTAATGAAAGCAGTTTTATACTATGTATATAACCTTCACACTTGGATGCTACTGTATGTGCACATTTTAACATACTTTACTGGGAGTGTTTAATAAACCACATCTATTCACATCACCTCCATAAGCATCAGTTTAAAAAAAAAAAAAAAACATTAAGCAGAGCCACCCCATGTGTTTAGTGCTAGAATCTACCTTATAGATCTTTCTTTATTATATATTTTTTTGAAAACACACAGTATTTGTTGTTTAGTTGTTATGGGAACTGCTTAAGCTGTCTGCAGTTGCTGGTTCATTCTTGACCCAGATAAAATGTGAGTCATTCTACAACTGTATGGCAGTTTCACACACTGCAATTACTGTAGGTAGGCTGAAGTATCTCATCACTTTTGTCCAATCTTCTCTCTTCCAATTTTGGTGAGCCCGTGCAAACTGTAGCTTAGGTTTCCTGTTCTTAGCAGAAATAAGTAGCATCCGGTGTGGTTCTTCTGCTGCTGTAGCTCATCTGCTGCAAAGTTTGATGTATTGTGTGTTCAGAAATGCTCTTCTGCAGATCTCAGTTCAAATCAAGTTGTTAGTGTTGCCTTTCTATTAATTTGCTGTTCATATTACTCCACATTTAAGTGAAAGTTTTTCAAATTTTAAAGTACATTACATTATATCAACAATAGATAAAATGTATGAGAAAATAAATGCCAGTCCTTATTCAAAGCCAAGTAAAATCTTATTACATTTTCAAGAATAACCCTTATATTAAAGGTATATTCACCCAGAAATAAAACACTTTGATTGACATTCTCCCTTTGTTATCAAAGGGGAAGAGCCCCGCCCATTAGTGATGATCTCTTTCTCTCACTAGCATAAATAGCCCTGAATGGGAAGAAGCCATCCGCCATTAAAGTTTTCACTGTACCTGCTTAAGATGATGGGCTCTATTTTAACGGTCTAGGTGCAAAGTCAAATGTGTAATTTTTTAGTGTTTTTTTTTACCTTTATTATGATAGGACAGTAGAGATTTCAGACAGGAAAGCATTGGGAGCAGAGAGAGGGGAAGGATCGGCAAAGGACCTCAAGCCGGGAATTGAACTTGGGTCGCCGTGAGCATGTCGGTGCTATATGTCGGCGCACAGTACCACTAGGCTATTGGTGCCGACACTTTTGCTATATTTTAATGACTGAAAAATACACTCTGTATTCTGGCGCATGGTCTAACAGGGTTGTGCTTATTGTCTTAATGAGTTATGGGTGTGTTCTGAGCATAACATGCACTAAATTAATCAGAGTCTCATCTTACATTCCCTTTATTAGAAAGTTGCGTCGCGCCATGGCACATTTGCTATTTACATGGCGGACTTTGTAAGTGGAAAAACTGAATGCTTCACTAGTGAGAAAACAATTTAACAGACCATCCGCAGCGGGAGGATAAAGAACAAGTGTCCTCCATTCGCCCTCTTTACTTTCTCTTAACTTTACTTTTACTCTTCACTTTACTCCTTTATTTTGTGGATGAGGAAGCGGTGTTGTAAGCACTCCACTGAATACATCCATTGGGCTACATAATTTTTTTTGTTTGTTAAGTGCAAAGATTTGTTCAAAACTATTTCTAAATTCAGTTCTAATTTCCAGCAAATGAATAAATGAACAATAATAATGAAGTGTGGTCAAAAAATTTCGAGTTATATCCAAACACACATGCTATTCTTATGCTCCATGTGATGCATACATCTTCAAAACCCGACAGATGGACAAATCTAAACTTGTTTTTATTGAAACAAATATAAATATGCATATAATAAATAATACTGCTAATAAAATTATAATAAAAATGCTAATTGACATGAATAAACTGAAAAAGCCCCCAGAGATGAAGGCATGGATGCAGTGGTTTTCATATCTATGCAGTAAATAATAATAATTTTTGTAAAAATTTTAATCCTTTTATTTTTTCATATGTAAAGATATTTGTAAATTGCTGTACATCCTGTTTGTATTAAGCTTTTGAAACCACATAGGCCATAACTAACGTGCTCTGTGCTGGACCTAAGACCAGCTTTTAATTGGTCAATGGCATGGTCTATTTCAGTTTCTCACAATAGCAATGTGCCAACAATGTGCCTTAACACACCTCCTTTATAGACCGGCACACCCATGAGTCCACAAAGTGGCGCAAATGGATTTGCTATTTAAACAATGTGGCGCAAAATGTGAAAATTAGGCTTGCGCTGGTCTGAAAATAGCAACAAATCACGCCAAACACGTCTTGTGCCTTTTTGCGCCAGGTGTGTGATAGAGCCCAATGTCAGTGACTAAGAGGATTATAAATGTGGAGTTTTAGGATGTACAAATGAACTCTGTAGTCTCCATAGACTCCCTTCTTCTGAGACACTTATTTTGATATTTTCAGTTTTTCAGAGATAACGTTAGCCATACTTTGAATCTACCACTATGCTAATGCATAGGCATGTATAGCTCCGCCCATATTTGAGAAGAGCACAACATCATTTTAATTAAAAGCGACGATCACCAAAATGGCACAATTTGAACCAAAACCTAAAAGGTCCAGGTTCAAAGAATTATACAAAATTATTTATGTTGTATTTTGAGCTGACAATTCACAAACACACTCTAGCGACACCAGAGACTTAATAATAATATTAATAATAATAATTTTTATTTATATAGCGCCTTTCCAGAGCTCAAGGACACTTTACAAAAATGCGACAAGAAGAGATAGTACAAGCAGTTAAATTTAGAGACAGTAATAGATACACAAACATACAGGAAGTCAAATATAACAAACTGGAAATACTAAAACAAGACCTAAGAGACAAATAAACAGAGTGCAGGTGTATCAGATAAAGTGGTCAGTTTGTCAGTTCAGAAGTGAAGCATTCAGAAAATAAGTGAGTTTTAAGTAAAGATTTGAATTTAGAGATATTATTAACAGAACGGTGTGAGCGTTGTAAAGAGTTCCAGAGTTTGGGTGCAATAACACTAAATGATCTGCCACCCATTGAAGAAAGGCGGTACAGAGGGACGGCGAGAAGGCCAGAGTCAGCGGAACGTAATGAGCGAGTTGGGATGTATGGGACAAGCATGTTGCAGGGATAAGAGGGAGCTAGGCTGTTTAGGGATCTAAATGCAAGGAGGAGAATTTTAAATTAAATGTGGTATCCAACTGGGAGCCAATGGAGGTCGTGCTGGATTGGGGTTATATGAGCAGAACGTTTGGTATGAGTGAGTATTCTAGCCGCAGAGTTTTGAATATATTGTAATCTGGAGATGAGGCAGGCAGGCAGACCAATGAAAAGGGCATTATAGTAGTCAATGCATGAAGAGACAAATGCATGGATGACAGTCTCAGCATCCTTGCTACTGACAAAGGGACGCAGTTGGGAAATGTGACATAAATGAAAGAATGCGGATTTAATAACAGATTTAATGTGAGACTGAAAGGAGAGTGTGGAGTCAAAAATTACGCCCAAGTTTTTGACAGAAGTAGATGTCTTAATGTGAGAGCCAGCAATCTCACAGGAGAAACTGGTTGAAATATTGCTGGTAAGGGCTGGGGTGCCAATGAAAAAGATCTTAGTTTTGTCCATGTTGTGTTTCAGAGAATTTGAAGTAAGCTAATCATTAATGTCCTTCACACAAGCAGAGATTTGATCAATTTGGGTGGATGAAGTAGGTGTACAGACAGAGTAAAGTTGAATATCGTCAGCGTAGAAGTGATAGTTTAGACCATGACGTTGCAAAATAAGACCAAGTGGGATTAGGTATATTGTGAATAATAGTGGGCCTAAAACGGATCCCTGGGGAACACCTCGCTTCAGGGGGACAGTGGGTGACCGAAAATCCTTAACAGAGATGAAGAATTGTCTATCTGAGAGATATGAAGAAAACCAGGAGAGAGCAGTACCAGAAATACCCAGATCAGAGAGACGTGAGATAAGTAAATCATGAGAGACAGTATCAAAGGCAGAGCTGAGATCAAGTAGCAGTAATATAGACAATGAGCCAGAGTCACCAGAAAGCAGTAGATCATTCATTACCTTTACAAGTGCAGTTTCAGTGCTATTGGTCCCTTAATTGGCCCCTTTAAATTAACTCCATTTCCACCTGTATGTTGACACCCTGACAGGCCCGGATTGGCTAATCGGGAGGACTGGGAGTATTCCCGGTGGGCTGGTTCGATTTTTGACTGCGAGGGCCGGTGTCTATAGCTGCCTGCACTCTCAGCAGTCGCAGTTTTATTTTTTATGTATTTGACTATTTGACCTCACTCTTTTTATTCATTATTTTACCGCAGCTTCACTCTTTTTATTTATTTTCTTGCAGCTTCATGAGCAGAATGCAGCCTGCAGGTTACTGATGATGTAATTATCATTCGACTCTCCAACAGCGGCACCAGACAATGAATGAGTCAGATGATTCACCACACTAACAAATCTGACTTAACTTGATCAGAAAGCTAAAAATGGGAAAAAAGATGAAGCCATTAGAAAGTAATACTGTGGTTAAAAATGTCTGGCAGATAACAGTGCAATACTTGTTTTATTGTTTATTTGTGTTTAAAGACTGGATATCTGTAAAACATTTTGCACAGAACAATATTCAGATATTGCAGAAAAGGATATAGAGATGTTTTAAAGAATAGTGTTGGAGATTTAGCTACCCTGTTCTCATATTTATGAAAAATATTTGAAGTTATAAAGCAGCTGTTTTCCTAAACAAGACGTGATAGTGTCATTAGAAAATTCAATATGTTTAATTTTAATCTTTATTTTATACATATAGCTTAATATATATTTGTATTTCATTGATATTTTTTCATTTCAATGTTTGATATTTATGAACACTAAATCTTACAGAAAATAGATTCTGAAACTGTTTAACATTACATTATGTTAACTGTTCAAATAAATCTTCACTAAAGTATTAAATTGGAAATTATGTTATTGTAATATAGTCAGTCGTGAAGTGAAGTGGGCCAGTCTAAGGTTTGAAACTCCAGGGCTGAAAAGGAGTCCCAGTCCGGCCTTGCACCCTGATGAAGGCAAGGCATTACCAGACAGATAGACAGATTTACTGTAGTGGCCCAGAACATATGTCCCAGAGGTGGGGCAGACAGCTTTTGCTATCTGGGAGGTTTCCAACATTTTTCTAAATATCTTCTTTTGTCTTGATCCATAGTTTTTTGTTTAGAACTCATAAAGGTTTGTAACAAGTAAAGGGTGAGTTAATTATGAGAAAATGTTTATTTTTAGATGAACTATCCCTTTAATACCTCAGTAAGATAGTTAGAAGGAAGTTTGTATCTGTTATGAGAGCATGTTATCTCCAATGGTTAAGATGCTTAAACATATCTGTCCTATCAGGACACCCTGGGCTCGTGTGAGGAAGCAGTTCTTCAGCTCTGGAGTTAACAAGCAATCACTAGACTGCATTGAGAAAGCAGCATTTTTTGTCACGCTTGATGACCAAGCAGAAGGCATGAAGGGGGAAAATCCATCTGAGAATTTGGACCGCTATGCCAAATCCCTCCTTCATGGAAAATGCTACGACAGGTGGGAGAGCAGCATATCTTGTTTGTATTGAGAAGTTTTGTGTGTCCACAGCTTTGCTTCACTCCTGTTTTCTTTCTCTCAGGTGGTTTGACAAGTCATTTTCTGTGGTGATCTATAAGAATGGAAAGAATGGGCTGAATGCAGAACATTCTTGGGCCGATGCACCCATAGTAGCCCATCTGTGGGAGGTGAGTGTGGGAGTATCACAGCAGCAATTAAAATAATGATCTCGGGTCATTAGAAATTAAATGTCACACTTCAAGTTTCAGGGTCAGTCACCAACCCACTGGCCGTTTATTTTAACACTCTCTGCTTTACTATAAGCAGATGTATTGTCTGTGGGTGTTGTGAATAGACAAAGACAGAGTTGATCTCTCCCTCCCACAGCTGCATTCATGTGTTTACAAAAATCATGGGACTTTTTTAGGGCCAACTCACACTATGTACAGTTGACTTGAACCATGCTGAAGCACGCTTGTCCCCTCTTCACTCTGCCCCGACGGCCTGCACTCACATTGCATCCGAGCCTGAGCACGCTTACATCATCAATGATGCGTTGTTCATTTTAACAGAAGAGAAGTGCTCTCGCTCAGCACAGTGGAAATTGCTTTAGTTATATCTTTTTGGTCATTTGATATGCAGTGACAAACAGTCAAATATTTCGCCGAACAGATCAGTCACTTTTGATGCTCATAAATAATCATAAAATTCCTTGTGCTGTAGGTATTAGGAGGTTTGCTGGAGGTGTAGCTGTCATGCAGTGAGGGTTTTGCGTCTTTAATAAAGTACGACCGTTTGCGTTCATTGAACAGTAAGAATTATTAATTAATCCATATGAAGCAGTCCCTATAAAGTCACGTCTCGTCTTCAGTTTCGGGCTCAGGCGCACTTTCCACTCACACTACAAGTATACCACGCCGAAGCCCAAGTGAACTGCGCTCTGGCACACCTCTTTCAATCAGGCCAGGGCTGGCCAACTACACCGCTCCTGAGCCCGATTCAGAGCACTTACACTTCTCAAACAAACAGGGAAACGCATCTGGGCACGGTTCGGAAAGCATAGTGTGAGTGCGCCCTTAATCTTCTATTCAACCTTCCAGACATATTAAACATTTACATCAAATGAATATTCATATTTTGTACACATATTGAGAATTTGTTCTCATAACAGTGAGTATGAGTTTTCTAAATGAGTGTCTGCATGCACGGTGGGATTTCCATAAACTATACACAAACCAACTCCTTATGAGTTTTTTCTTCTCGGCTTTTTGCCACTCCACTAACATTTTCCACTCTCTGCAGATGTTCTTATGCCAGTTACATACAACTCTAGAGAACAGACTCGTACTACAGATCTTTAGCCAGCTGTGCGCACATGTGCTGCCATGTTAGGTTGTTATAAGGCAGCTTTTTTGTCATGTTTCTCAATAACAATACATTAAATAAATTAAATATGAAAATCATCCAAGAATATGAGCATGGAGAACATTTTCTGACCTGTTTTTTTTTTATAAAAAGCTACCTATCGCATTGGTTAGGGTTTAAAGTATCATGGCTAAAACAATCCAGAAACATTAAGCACTGCAATATATAACAGGTTATTTAATATTTTACTTTAAGAGTCAATGCACCAGATGTCTGAACAGTGATGAATGAACAGTGAGTCCATTGTGTAGATACAAATGGATAAATAAAACAGCATTGTCTCTTTCACTCTCCTAGTTCACTCTCGCCACAGACACATTTCACTTGGGTTACAACTCCGATGGAAATTGCAGGGGAGATGTAGACCACTCTTTGCCACATCCTCACCGATTGAGCTGGGACATACCGTTGGAGGCAAGATTAAAAAAAATTATCTTTTCTCTATTTACACTTTCCTTCTTCCACAGTTTATGTTGCCAAGTCATATGACAACCGTTTTTTTCAAGGAATCTGCAAAACATCCAAGATCGATTATAAAACAAGCATGTACACTGATGCTCCTTTCTCTTTTTTCAGAATGTTTTGAAGAAAACAGATTCTATATGATATACTGTATAATGCATTTCTGGTTAAGGATTGTGATATTGTAATGCACAGGTCTCAAACTCAGTTGCTGGTGGGCCACAGGTCAGCATTGCTGGTGGGCCACAGGTCAGCAGAGTTTAAGCCGTGATCACACTGCACTTTTCGCCCCATTGACCTCTAAGTTTCGCAATTTGCTAAGTTTAAGCTTGGTGAAGATGAACCAATTTTTTCACTTTTTTTTAATCCTGCCCCTTTTTCGCAGTGCCGTATGACAGAACTTCGCATGCTCAAACTGTGTGAAATGAGAAATGAGAAAATACAGCTGATAGTAAAAGCTGCTGTCAATCATCTTGGATTAGCAGGACTGACATGGGAAGTGGTGAGGGAAATCCTTGCGAATCAGTCGAGTCAGGAAACATCATGTATTGGGTAGTACTATTAATGGTTATAATCTTACAATGGAATGCTAGGAGTATTTTAGCAAATGGACAAGAATTTAAACAATTTGTAAATGAGTTAAATGAGGAACCAGATGTGATGTGCATACAAGAAACATGGCTAAAACCAAATTTAGATTATGTAATACATGGATATTCAATAGTTAGAAGAGACAGAAACAGTGAGGGAGGTGGAGGAGGATGTGCAGTTTTCATTAAGACTGGAATTCAGTATAGAGTATAGTGGGAATAGGTGAGGAGCAGGAGTACATGTAGTGGAGGTGTGGGATAGATGTGGGGTAATTAGAATTGTTAATTATTATAATCCATGTAAGAAGTTGGAAATAGAAAAGCTGATAACTATAGAGGGACAGGACAGTAAAAAAGTAATATGGTGTGCTGATTTTAATGCACACAGTTCAATGTGGGGTAGGGCTCATATAGATGCTAATGGTAAAATAAATGAAGAATTAATAGATGAAAGAGATTTGGTGTGTTTGAATGATGGGAGAGGAACTAGAATAAATGTAGCAACAGGACTTGAATCTGTACTAGACTTAACATTAGTAACAAGTTCTTTGTCAGGAAATTGTAAATGGGAGGTGTGGTCAGCATCTACAGTGGGAAGTGATCACTACCCAGTCATAAGTTCAGTAGGTGGGAGATTGGAAGAGGGGTTAAATTATAGAATCCCTAAATGGAATTTTGGTAAAGCTGACTGGGGTGTGTTTACAAAAATCAGTTGTGAGTTAATGATGAAGATTGAAGTTAATGATGACATAAATGTAGTCAATAATCAAGTTACATCAGCAATTATAAGGGCAGCAGAGGAAGCTATCTCGAAGAAGGAAACCAAGAGAAAACAAAAAACTGTGCCATGGTGGAACGAGGAATGTTGCAAGGCGATAAGAGATAGAAATAAAGCTTTCAGATTAGTTAAAATAACACATAATTTGCAACATCTTATCCAGTATACAAAAGCTCAAGCAGTAGTCAGAAGATCAGTACGTCAAGCAAAAAGATCAAGTTGGAGGGAATTTTGTGAGGAAATAGGCAGAACTACACCTGTAGGAGAAGTATGGGGAATGATAAAAAGGATGGGAGGAGACAGAAGGCAGTGGGAATACCCAGTAATAGTTACTGAAGAGAAAATAGCAACATCAAATAAGGAGAAAGCAGAGATTATAGCAGAAGCATTTGTTAAGGTACATGAGTCAGAAAACTTATCAGAGGAAGGGAGGAGGAGAAGAACAGTAACAATGAAGCAGCACTCTCATAAGATTAATAGGAAGGAAGAAACAGAAAATGAATTAAATGCTCCGTTTACATTGGCAGAGTTGGTAAAAGTAACAAACAAAGCGAAACCTACATCTCCAGGTCAAGATCAAGTATGTTATTTAATGCTAAAGAAGTTAAAGGAAAGATCAATGATGAAGCTCTTGGAGATGTATAATAAGATATGGAAGGAGGGAAAGTTACCTGAAATCTGGAAAGAGGCAATAGTGATTCCAATAAGGAAACCCGGTAAGGATCCAACTAAACCCACAAGTTATAGACCAATAGCTCTTACGTCAAATCTGTGTAAAATCATGGAGAGAATGATCACAGAAAGGTTGAAGCATGACCTGGAAAAACGAGGATTATTGGATAAATGTCAAAGTGGATTTAGGAAGGGAAGGTGTACAATAGATTTAATGATTACACTAGAAACAAAAATTAGGAAGGGTCAAGTTAATAAAGAAAATGTAATAGCAGTATTTTTTGACATCGAAAAAGCCTATGATATGATGTGGAAGGAGGGGCTATTGATTAAACTGAATGAGATGGGAATTGAAGGGAAGGTATTTAATTGGGTAAAAGATTTCCTTTCTAGAAGAAAAAATTCAGGTAAGAGTAGGGACAGATATATCAAATAAATATGAAGCAGAAAATGGCACGCCTCAAGGGAGTGTGATAAGCCCATTGCTGTTTATTATAATGATCAATGATGTGTTTGCAAAGGTACCAGAAGATATAGGTAGGTCTCTATTTGCGGATGATGGAGCATTGTGGAAGAGAGGAAAGAACATGGAACATATAATTAGGAAGATACAGGAAGCAACTAATAAAGTGGTAGAGTGGGGATATGATTGGGGATTTAAGTTTTCAATTGAAAAAAACTCAGTCAGTTTTCTTAACCAGGAGAAGAATTGCAGAAGAGCTTAAGATACAGATGTATGGAAAAGATGTAGAGAGGGTTGACAATTTTAACTTTCTAGGAATTAAATTAGACTCTCGTTTGACATTTGTAGACCACATTCAGAAAATGGAGGAAAAATGTAAAAAGGTAATTAATGTAATGAGGTGTTTGAGGGGAAGGGAATGGGGTGCAAGCTCACTATCGCTGTACAGAATATATGTAGCTCTAATACGATCAGTCTTAGATTATGGAAGTGTGGTGTATGGGTCAGCAGCCAAGTCAAACTTAAATAAATTAGAAGTAATTCAGACTCAGGCACTGAGAATGTGTTGTGGAGCTTTTAAAACAACACCAGTAGCAGCTATTCAAGTGGAAATGGGAGAATTCCCACTGGAATTAGGAAGGAAGCAGTTGATGGCTAATTATTGGGTAAGTTTACAAGGGCATACAAGTTCACATATCACCAAATCAGTATTACAGGAGAGTTGGGAAAATGGGAAAAGTCAAAAGGAGAATTTTGGTCGGTGTGGAAACATGGCGGCAAAGGAATTAAACGTGTTCGATCTGAGAATAAGTTCTACCGTCATCTATCCAGAAATTGCTCCATGGAGGCTAGTGTGGTCAGAGGTAGACTGGTTTGTGTTAGAGGAAAAGAATGAGGCGAGGGATAGCATCAATCTGGAAGGAATATTTAACCAAAGGGTTGAAGAAAAATACAAAGAATACACACAGATATATACAGATGGAGCAAAGAACCCAGAAACTGGAGTGTCTGGATTGGGGGTTGTCATACCGGACAAACATATAGGAATAAATAGAAGGACATCTGATTATGTTGGAGTTTACACAGTGGAGATGCTAGCTATGTTAGTAGCATTAAGATGGGTAGAAATAACAGGGCAGGACAAAATCTTGATATGTTCAGACTCTGCATCAGCTCTTGAAAGTCTAAGGTCATTTTCTTCAAAAAGTCGACAAGATATATTGTTTGGAGTACTCCAGAGTATAACAAAAATAACAAATCAGGGAAGGGTGGTGAAGTTTATATGGGTTCCAGGTCATAATGGGATAAAGGGAAATGAAATGGCTGACAGATTAGCAAAAAGGGCGTTAACTAAAGAAAATATAGAAATGCAAATAAGGGTTAGTAAAGCAGAAATGAAAAGTCTAATATGGGTAAGAATAAATCAAAAATGGATAGAGAAGTGGGACAGAGAAAAGAAAGGAAGGCATTTGTATCAAATTCAACAGGTTGTTAAACACAAAAGAGTCAGTAGTGGAAACCGACGAGAAGGAATAGTGATAACTAGATTAAGACTGGGTCATTGTTTATTAAATAAAACACTAAAATTGATAGAGAAGCATGAAACTGGATTGTGTGAGGGCTGTAGTGAAGAGGAGTCAGTAGAACATGTGATTCTGAAATGCAACAGGTATGAAAAACAGAGGGAGGAAATGAGAAAGGATCTAAAGGAGATAGGGATTCAGGAAATAACATTAAAAGGTTTACTGAGTAAAAAGGACAGTTCAGACCAGAATTCTTATGAAGTTCTTGAGAGAAACTGATGTTTATGATAGGATATAAATGAAGCATTTAAATTATAATTGAAGGTAAAGGGAAGAGAGTTAAAAAATAAGTTTTAGATTTAGTAGAAGTAAGAGTAGGTGTATGAGTATTGTGGTGGTTATTATTATTAGAATTATAATTATGAGTGTTATGATCATGTTGATGATTAATATTACGTAGGGGTGAAGGGTGTGTTTGTAAGTAAGTATGTGTGTGTATATGAGGAAGGTGGGGAAAATGACTAATCTGTAAACCTAACCTCTGGTCCACACTCCGGAGCTGAAGGTGGCGGTAATGCACCAATAACGCTGAATGCCAACCGCCGTAAAACTATAAGAAGAAGAAGAAGAAGAATTCTATGAATTCGGACATACAACTCGGCTCGCATACTGATTTTAGCGTATTGTATAGTATGGAAGTATGCGGTTTCGGACGCAGCCCTCTTTTTATTTTATTTATTTATTTATTTAATTAAGGCCCAACAGTGTTTTGTGTAAGGTTTAAAGGGCTCTTAAATATAATATAAGCCTGCTTTTGAGAGAAGGTCTCGGCCGTTAGATCGCCCCCTGGGGGCTGGCTGCAGTACAAGTACAAGTACAAGAGACATGAGACCAAATAAAAAAATTAATTACACTTGCAAAAAAAATGTTCCGAAAAATGGTTCTGGTCAGTTAAGGCACTGGTTATCGTGCTGACATAGGTGCAGATCTTCATTTTTGTAAAGAGTATGTTTTGAGCAGTAATTTATTGGTGGGCGTGTCATCGTGATTGACAGCTGTGATTGACAGTTTCTCAAAGCAGACGCCGGAGCTTCGGCAGGAGACTGAAGTGTTATTATTCCATTTCTGTGTTATTTTACCATGATAAAATGAGTTGCTCAGCAACAAATTTCTGTATCTTGACAAAACTGCATCTTAGTTAATCACTCCGTCCAAATAAAAATGTTTGTAGCTTTGTATCACATTGGATAACTCCCATTGGTTTGGGGCTAAGCCCCTTATCCCTTTCAACCCTAGCAACGCCCCTATTTGAAACCTACAGGTAAGTGTGTTGAAGCATGGTTGGACCTAAATTGTGCAGGCTAGTGGCCCTCCAGGGACTGAATTTGACATCTCTGTTGTACCGAAATAAGCTCACATAAAATTGAATATTACTTATTAATAATAATTATATTAAATATTTGATTATAAATATTTAGATTAACTCTTTCCGAAAACCATTGTTAGCCAACTAAGGTTGCAAGTTGTGTCGTTACAAACATAGTTTGTTGATTTGGCATTTCCCAAATCCATCGTTCCAACGAACATATGCAAACTGCATCGCAAACTTGTATATTTCCAACTACACCTCTAGCTGTAGTTAGAAGCATACTGTAGCTCCTGGCTGTGTTCTATTCTCAGTTATTCCCCCTATGCCCAATTCATTTAGAACAGGAGTGCTCAACCCTATTCCTGGAGATCGACCTTCCTGCAGTTTTCAGTTGCAGCCCATATCAAACACACCTGCCTGTAATTATCAAGTGCTCCTCAGGTTCTAATTAATTGGTTCAGGTGTGTTTGATCAGGGTTGGAGCTGAAATCTGCAGGAAGGTCGATTGCCAGAAACAGGGTTGGTCACCCATGATTTAGAACATACAAACATTTAAATTTGGAATGATTAAAAAAACATTAAAATCATTACTCTTTAGGGGTGTAATTTGCTTTCAAAGTATTTTTTACAGTTCAGGTTTAGCGATCTTTATATTGACAATTGGGTTCCCTTCATAGTGCACTTTGAAAACATTTATGGCATTTTAAATGCAGCCGTGGCTCATGACGAAAGCTATTGGTGACCTATTATTTAAAAATGGAATTTACATTACGTCTCCAAAGCTTGTGAATACTAAAATAAATAGCATGCATTAATGGTTTTAATATATAGTAGGTTATTCATTAAGAAATCTATCTGTACTGTATATGACATGGGCCTGTTGCTTAGAACATTTCTGCAGTGGTTTGAATGTGTCAAATTGTAAAAGTAGACTTTAAAAAATGAATAAACATTATCCTACTTAATAATAATAATAATAATAATTATTATTATTATTATTAAGTCTTAATATCTAACTAAAATAGTCTACTGAATTACAACCATTAGCCTAACCTGATTTATATGGTTTATATATGAGATTAGAATACTTGTTACTAAGTGGTTTTATGTTTTAAAATAGGATATGGCATATTCTCGATAAGGGTGACACGGTGGCGCAGTAGGTAGTGCTGTCGCCTCACAGCAAGAAGGTCGCTGGTTCGAGGCTCGGCTGGGTCAGTTGGCATTTCTGTGTGGAGTTTGCATGTTTTCCCCGTGTTTGCATGGGTTTCCTCCGGGTTTTACGGTTTCCCCCACAGTCCAAAGACATGCGGTACAGGTGAATTGGGTTGGCTAAATTGTCCATCGTGTATGAGTGTGTATGGATGTTTTCCAGAGAGTTGCAGCTGGAAGGGCATCCGCTGCGTAAAACATGTGCTGGATAAGTTGGTGGTTCATTCCACTGTGGCGACCCCGGATTAATAAAGGGACTAAGCTGAAAAGAAAATGAATGAATAAATGTTCTCAATAATATTTGTAAAGGAAACATAGGCCCTATATGTGCCGTTTACATATATTTCAATTAATATGGAAAACGAGTGCATGTTTTTATCAACGCTAATATTGGAAATTTTTTAAGTGCGTGCGCATGTAAACAAAAAACAAAATAATTTGCACAAAAAAATTATGTTTTTTTTCTCTAAATAAGTTGTTACTCCATCTCATTTGAAGTGTCATTATGGACGTTTTACGTTATAACTAACGTGGTTCAAACAATGAATCTGTGACAAACCAGCTACAGTTTTGGGAAACACTCGTCACTACATCGTTCATTTCCCAAATGATGCATCGTACTATTATAGTTGAGCCACGAGTCATGTCATTATTTGGGAAACACACTCCTGCACGTCTGCAAGCGGACCATGTCTAATAAAGACCAAATAACTATTCTGTCCAGGAAGAATAATTTAATATCTACCGAGATAACAATTAATATAGCATCATGTAACTTTAGCATGTAGCATTATCTATAGGTTAAAATTAATCGTTTCTATGTGTGAAAACAAACAATTAAATGTGGGCACAAACATTTAATGACAATTACAGTACTAGATACTATACATCTTACAAATTGCATATAACCAAAAAAAGAATGAGAGAGAGGGAGAGGGACCGTGAGTCAGGGAGAGCATGGCCAGAAAACCCCCCAAGAAGCCAGAGACAAGATAGGAGTAAGAGAGTTGCAATTCAACATCAGTAACCCACAGCAGATCATCACAGAAATCTGAATCTCCTCATTTTAACAAAGAAATATTATATATATATATATATCTGTATATTATATATCTGATATCTAAATCATACACGCATAGTCTCTTTGTTTGTGACTTATGCAGTGTGTGCCGGCTTGGAAGTCTCTTGATAACTCGTTGATATTGCATCTCTATTCTGATATTGAAAAAAAAACTAGGCCTAGCTAGGCCTGGGATATGCTTGGGTCACATTTTTGCCGGTGACCAGTGGCATTCAGGAGAAGCTGGAACAAAGAGCAGAAGCATGAGAAAGCATAATGTTGAGGGCAATCTCTTTTATAAAGGAGCCAAGGGGAAGTTGCCCTTCAGAGACAAACTTTGGCCATGCCCACACCTCATTTGCATCACAATAAATTTTATTAATTTGATCGACTTTTACCAAAGACATAATATCAGGCCAAAAGTGTGAGTTACAGCAATGTGTTCATTATCAGTTCAGAAATGTAAAGACTGTTGCTTAGACTCATAAACAAGTCAGGTGTTGAATAAAATCAAGATGGTTACACACTTGAACTACTAAGTAAAGCTCCATAAACATTATTTAGCATAGACTTAGTGATCAAACTTGGTCACTGAGAACATGAACATACACACATGCGCACACACACATAAAAACTTTACGTACATTCTAAAATATAGTTGTAGATATACAGTTGAAGTCAGAATTATTAGCCCCTCTTTGATTTTTTTTTTCTTTTTTTAAATATTTCCCAAATGATGATTAACAGAGCAAAGACATTTTACAGTATGTCTGATAATATTTTTTCTTCTGGAGAAAGTATTATTTGTTTTATTTCGGCTAAAATGAAAGCAGTTTTTAATTTTTTTTAAAACCATTTTAGGGTCAATATTATTAGCCCCTTAAAGCTATTTCTTTTTTTTAATGTTCTACAGAACAAACCATCATTATACAATAACTTGCCTAAATACCCTAACCTGCCTAGTTAAACTAATTAACCTAGTTAAGCCTTTAAATGTCACTTTAAGCTGTATAGAAGTGTCTTGAAAAATATCTAGTCAAATATTATTTACTGTCATCATGGCAAAGATAAAATAAATCAGTTATTAGAGATGAGTTATTAAAACTATTATGTTTAGAAATGTGTTAAACAGAAATTGGGGGGAAAAATAAACAGGGAGGCTAATAATTCTGACTTCAACTGTGTATATATATATATATATATATATATATATATATATATATATATATATATATATATATATATGTGTGTGTGTGTGTGTGTGTGTATGCATGCACACATACAAATAGCTTTAGTTTGATTATGAAACTGAAATAATCAACCCAAAACTGCACATACAAGATTTTATTTGTTTTCTTGTTATCAGTTTTTCAATCAGATGTTTATAGTGATTAAGTAGCTGAGAACTCTCAGTTGATAATTTTGAGCTCTTGTAAATTTATTCATTCATTCGCTTTAGAAATAAGTTATTAAAACTATTATGTTTAGAAATGTGTTGAGAAAATCTTCTCTCCGTTAAACATAAATTGGGGGAAAAAATAAAAAAGCGGCCAAAAATTCTGGGGGGCTAATAATTCTGACTTCAACTATATCTGACAGATACATTTTAACAGTTCAGTGAGAGATTAAGATGTGAGAAATGGAACGTGTTGAAGCTGGGCTATCGAAGATCTCTGAGCTAACTCAGGCCTGTCTACCTTCAAATAAAAAAAGATCCTAGTATGGTCATTTTGTGGGTCTCAGAGGGGCTTTTTAAGAGTTATGTAACCGTTAAACTTATCTGATCTCCCGCCATTGCCTAAAATACTAAGAAAAGTAGCATCAGCTCCATATCAACATTAGTTTTGTCAGTTTTTGGTGTTAACATGCAGTTTGATATAATAATCAAAGGCCTACTTTAGGCTCTGTTTGAACCATAAAAACACTGCTTTGTTTTCTGAAGTGAAATAAATTTTTCAGGGCTTTAATATTCAACAAAAACTCAAATCAATTTTGTTACTTGACATTAAATAAATGTTAAAAGAAATATTTCAATAATTAACTTAAAACTCAGCTAGAACTATATAAACCTTTAAAATAGTTAATAAATAAAAATGATGAAAGCACACTTAATAGCACTGGCCTGTTGAACACTGCACATATTCTGTGGGAGCGTGCAGATCTGAAAATGTGTCCATTCAGTCAGGGGTTTCCCATAAACCTCTTTTCATTGTCAGTTGTTCACTAATAGTGAAGCAGTGGGGATTTTTGAGAGCTTCTTCATTTACATTTGGGTCAATGGAAAGAATAGTTGCATGTTGTGTAATATTAGGGATGCGTCTGTTAGTTTTGGCACACATTAAAAATATATTTAAAAATTACTTTAATATATAACCCATAAAACTTAATAAAGGGATAGCTTACCCAAACAGAGGCAAACTGCCTGAAATGTTTTATCAAAATGTTATGGGCAAACTTTTTTTGTAACTAAAATTAAAATAGTTTTGAGTAAAAAAGTTACCAAAAGGCCTGATGTAGCAATATGATATATAATAAATTTATAAAAACATGTATATGGGATAAAAATGGATCTTGATAGAAGGATTAATAAACATTTCAGTTCCAATAAATGTGAATATTTGGACTATTTGTTCATGTGTCAGTTTTAACAGAGTTAAGAATCGTTATAATCATAGCCAGCATGATGAGGGGGCCCCGCGTAATAATTCCCCCCCTTAGTTTTCAGTCTTCAGTGCGCGCAATCACAACTCAACTCATCCTTAACACAGCCTCCATATAACTCACTTCAGTGTTAACACCGGCCAACCTCCTCAGAGTTGACTTTTTTTAAGCTGCAAGCGCTCGGCGCACAATGGCAAAAACGAAAGGCGCAGCGGGTGGTTATACTCGAGGAGCGCAGGGCGCATAAGCAGCGTGCAAAACGCTCACGGCCATTAGTAAATCATTCAAAAAGGCGCCTCTCAATGCAAAAAGCGCGTTCGATGTGATCACACTGAACGCGCTTGTCCGTTCTAAGTCCGTGAGGTGCACTGCACTGCCTTTTTTGTAGACAAGAAAAAAGAAGCGTGGTGGGCTTTTTATGTCACTAGGCAACGACTGGATCAGCTGCTTATTTTGTGCAAGTGTTGCTGTTGATATTGGTATAATTTTTATATTTAATAATATTGTTATATTCAAGATTTATGACTCATACAGCTCTGGATAACTCAAAACAGCAACCACAAGTCTCTCCACCATCTTCAAAAGTCTCCGTTGTTGTCTTGACAACACAAACACTGATGTCACCTCTACAAACCCCACCTCTGCTTTCCTTTCCTTGGAGAATGAAACAGACTCGACTGACATAATGCACTTTTTCCGCTCAGAGTTGACTTTTTTTCAACTGCGAGCGCATGGCGCGCAATGGCAAAAA
The DNA here is from genome assembly GCA_903798195.1 of Danio kyathit. Lineage (NCBI taxonomy): Eukaryota > Metazoa > Chordata > Actinopteri > Cypriniformes > Danionidae > Danio > Danio kyathit. Next base: position 41,822,845 of record LR812521.1, on the reverse strand, counting down.
CGTGAGGCACAGCATGCGGTTAACACGCGAGGCACGCTGGGTACATAAGCAGCACGCAAAACGCTCACGGCCGTTAGTAAATCATTAAAAAATGCACCTCTCAATGCAAAAAATGCCTAACGGTGCTGACAGACGGACGCGCTCCGTAATGATAAAGACGGCTTATACACGAACAGACAAATACACTTAATAATATGTAAACGTGTTTTATTTTAAGCACAACTAATATTATCTTAAACAAAAAACTAATGTTTTCATTGTGTGCGTTCTTAAAGTCACACCTCTGTTATCAAATAAAACAGTGGATCAAACTGAGATTTATTTGCTGCTCTTTACTAAATAACTATAGTAACTTTAATCAATATTTAAATGCAGTGCATAAAAAATCTCTTGTTTGAAGCTGATGTCCATAAATTTATGACTATCAAGCGTCCACCATAAAGTCAACTTTACACCAGCGCTATTGCTTTAGCCAATATAATTATACTGTTTTTCACATACTATATAGGATGGAAGTTTGCGATTTCGTACACAGCCCAGGTGTGGCCGTGCGTCACTGTCCCCCTGCCTGGACAAAACCACCTCGCCTGCATTTATGTTAAGTAAAAGCCCAGTGACTAGGTGGCGATAATGAATAATTAATGATATGGCGGCCCATTGCTGCCAAAAACATTAGAAGTTGATTAAAAGTAACGTGGTAATAGTTTGGGTTAAGCTTACCAATCTCTTATTATCCAATTTGTTATGGCAGTTTTCATTTTAAGGCATAGTTTGTTCTTTTTTCGTTTTCTATTTTGCGCTCCATATCTCTTCATTCTCCATTTTTTTTTTTATAATTATGTTTATTGGATTTTTACAACAATACAGACATAACAAAACATCTTCAAAAGATACGCAAAGAAATTTAACAACACAAAACAATGTAAAGAAAATAAGAGAAAAGAAACAAAAAAAAAAAAAAAAAAGGAAAAGCTCAGATTACATATAGAACAGTACTACACCACATTAAACAGATCAGAAAAAAGGAAATAACATTGCTTGTTTTTCAGATAACAGTACAGTTATAATATCCCTTTTAGCATGATAGGGCAAAGACCAGGTTCCAAATAATCCAAATATGGAGTCCAAACTTTGAAAAAATGTTCTGCTTTTTTGTGTAAAACATGGGTAAGATGTTCCAGGGGAATTAACTCAAAAATTATCTTGTGCCAACCTTTAAGCGATGGAGATTTATCACTAATCCAATTAAGTAAAATATTTTTTCTGGCGGCAAAAGTTAATATATTATACAATTTCTTATTAGCTGATGAAAAAATGCGTCCATTAGGTATACCCAAAATCAATGAAACTGGGTCAAAATCCAACGGCATGTTAAAGATCTTTTCCATTTCCCCCAGCACCAAAGACCAGAACCTTTGCACTCTGTTACATGTTTGTTTGTTTGTTTGTTTGTATACTTTATTGTCCCTCAAGGGGAAATTTTTTGTGGACTCACAGAGCACTTCAACAAGTTCTGACACAATACTAATTAAAAATAAGCAAATCATGCGAAGGAGTTACATACAGAAGAAAAGCATAGGCACACTATCGATCAGTGTTCAATAGTCTGATTGACACTGGGATAAAAGAGTTCTTAAATCTGTTCCGCTTCCAGCGGAAGGTTCTGTATCTTCTGCCAGAAGGTAAAAGATCATAAAAGGTGAAGAGTACATGAGACGGATTATTTAAAATTCTTTTCGCTTCATTCAGAGTGCATCACTCGTAAAGTGTTTGGATATTAGAAGGAGGTTCAGATCCTATTAGTCTTGTAGCAGTTCTGATAATGTTAAAAAGTTTTGATTTCAGGGTTACAGAAAGATTATCATACCATGTAGATAGACCATACCTGATGACACTCTCAAATACAGCTTGATAAAATAAGTACATGATTTTCTTATCAACACCATAGAACCATAACCTTCGTAGAAAATACAGTCTTTGGTGAAGCTTTTCACAGATCCAGTTTACATGAGTGTCCCATGTTAGAGACCTGTCTATGTGAATTCCTAAATATTTGTATGACTGTACCTGAGTGATGTCTTGATTATGTACAAACACTGGTGAATGCTCGACAACACACTTGGGATCAAAGATTATTTCCTTTGTTTTTTTTTGTATTTACTTTAAAAAAAAAAAAAAAAAAAAGACCACATACAATGCGTTAAAGTACCTACATCAGTTTTACATTTTAAACACATAGGTGAATTAGAAGGCTTAAATAGATGTCTGCGGTGGGGGGAGATATGGAGTCTGTGTATTATTTTATATTGTATTTCTCTTGTACGTGTACAAACAGATATTTTCTTAGCATAGGACCAAATATCATCCCATGTTTCCTCATCAATATCAGTAACTAACTCTTCCTCCCATTTGGTTTAATTCTCTGTATATCAGGAGATGGGATTGAGCATACAGATACATAAAATCGACCCACAGACATCTTTCCTGATGATAAAAATAATAATCTCTCAATAGAAGATATCCCACAATTTTTAACAAGTGTTGTGCTGTTAGTGATATAATGTCTCAATTGAAGAAAACGAAAAAAATAATTTTTGACTAACTGGTATTTCTGAGCTAATTCCGTGAAAGACATTAGTTTGTTGTCTGAGAACATGTCCCCAAGCCTTACAATTCCCGAATTACACCAGCGTTTAAAACCATCATCCAGAATTCCTGGGGTAAAATCAGGATTATCTAGAATTGGGGTAAAGAAAGAAGTCAATTTAGATCTTCCTTCAAGCCTGCAAACCGATCTCCAAGCTTTCAGGGTATTGACTATAATTGGATTTTCATAAATCTCCTTTATTTTTTGAAAGCTTTTAACAAAAAGAAGATTCATTTTCCATTTTGAACATGTGGTCAACAGAGGGGGAGGGGTGGTATAATTTTTTATTTAATAAAATACAATATTATACTCGTAAAAATGCAAAATAAACATTTTTAACAAAAAATATTTATTTATTCTTATTATTTAAAACTTTTAATAAGGATAAATTCAAAAATAGTTTTGGCACAATGACCCCCCACAACCCCCCCTCATGTGTGGCGCTCCTATGCATGGCATAAACTGGATACCCCCTTTTTGCGCCCCTGGTTATATATATACTTCGATATGATTGGCTACAATTGATTAGGCTTTTTCATGTGCAATGAAGAACGTTTAGTAAAAATGTATTATAGAGAAAGCATGTTTTTTTTTTTATAATTAGTCAGGACAAACAATAAAGCTGAAAAACAGATCTTCTGGCCACCCTAACATGTATAGTATTATAGAGGATAATATTATTACCGATTATAAGGCCCCGAGAGGGACTCCCAGAAAGGGGCTTTTTTTTCGCCCTGGAGATTATTAATGCCTCACACCAGTCCTCCATAGTTAATGACTGACTAGTCCTAACTAGCTTAAAGCTTACTGGCCATCTCTTTGTCTTCATTTGCTGAACTCTACACTGAAAAAAAGCCTCATTGGATCAACTTAAATACATTATTTCAACTTCTTACACCTAAAAGTTTAATGTTTGTCCACATTACTTATTACTGGAAATCGTAATAAATTAGGTGGAAACTAATTAATTCATGTAGTTGTAACAACAAGCTTAAGGGTGTACTCACACTAGGCTATCCGAATCATGCCCAGGCACGTTTGCCCCCCATCTCCCGGTTCTTTTGACAAGTGTGAGTGCTCCCAATTGGCCCGGTTGGCAGAGGTATGCCAGAGCGTGGTTTGATTGGGCTTTGGTGGGGTATGCTTGTAATGTGAGTGCAGTTTTGCGCTCAGGCGCGATTTGAAGACGCAACGTTACTTTTAAGGCACTGTTTCATATGGATTTATTATTTATTCTTATATTTCAATGAGCGCAAACTCATTCATTCATTCATTCATTCATTCATTCAATTTCCTTTTAGCTTAGTCCCTTGATTAATCAGGGGTTGCCACAGAGGAATGAACCGGCAACTTATCCAGCATATGTTTTATGCAGCGGATGCCCTTCCAGCCAAGTGTATCTGTCTGCAGACTGCAAGACGGTGGTGTAAGATCTTGTAGTAAGTTAGAGGCGTAATTTGCAGTTATCGAGATCCCATTGAACCAATGGGATGTTGTTGAGGAAACCCACGCGAACACAGGGAGAACATGCAAACTCCACACAGAAATGCCAACTGACCCAGCCGAGGCTCGAACCAGCGACCTTCTTGCTGTGAGGCGACAGCGATACCCACTGCGCCACCATGCTGCCCATGAACGCGAACCGTTATAGTTCATTAAAGATGCAAACCCCTCCCTGCACAACAGCTGCCACCTTCAGCAAACTTCCTAATGCGTGCAGCACGATGAATTTCCTGAACATTTATGAAAGTCAATATTGGTGGATCTGTTCAGCGAAAGATTTGACTGGGTCACTGCATATCAAACGCTGTGAAAATAATACAAAATAATAAAACTAAAGCAATCTCCACTGTACAGAGTGAGAGCATCTCATCATCGATGACGTACTTTGTAAGCGTACTTTGGTTCAGAAGGCAAAAAATGCAGTGTGAGAGGGAAGGAGGGACAATCGCACCTGGGCACATTTTAAGACAATCATGTCTAGTGTGAGTACACCCTAAGTAATTAAAAAGTTTTCACTTTTTACAGTGTAACAGGTCCTTATTAAAAAATATGCTTATTATGTTTGCTCACATCAGTTTTAACAGCTTTCAATTCAATTTAAGCTTATTTGTACAGCGCTCTTCACAATAATTTCAGCTGTCATGTGCGCGCCGTGTCAGACAATCTTTTCGGCGAGGACTAGCCTAGGCACGAGTGATGATGTTTCACCGGATGACACCAAAATCGAAAGCTACTTCAACCCGGATCCTTTATTGTGGTGCAAGTAAATGAGTCTCGATCTGCAAGGCTAAGCACCTTTGCCCAGTGGTACCTGGCTGTTCCTGCAACTTCTCTGCCTGCTGAGCGCCTTTTTTTCTACCGCCGTCTAATGAAATAACTTCGCACTCGGCTTTCATCGGAGCATGTAGACCGACTGATCTTTTTGAAAAAAACATGTAGTCCTTCCTTGTGTTAAGTTTTATTAGCCATGCATGATAAAATATTTAGGCTGTTTTTGTTTTAAGTTTAAGCAGCATAGTTAAATTAGTCCGGCTTTATTTTATTTACCTCCACTGACTGGTCAATTTGAAAGAAATGTTATTTTACCCAATCTTTAAGTTTTATAGATGTGGTAAAAAATATTTAGGCTATTTTTATTTTAAGTTTACGCAGCCAAATTATGCTAGCTTCTAATTTTAGTTAGGCTATGTGCTAGAGATGCGCGGATCAGCTAAAATGTCACCCGAATCCGCTCCTTCATTCTAATCATCCGCTCGCCACCCGCCCACACATTTTATTTTATTTTATATTTGGATATATATATCCACTCCCGAGCCCGCACCCGATCGACATAATAATTCTAATTCTTTGTTTTAAGCATGATGATGGGTTACTGTGGATCGTTCGTTATTAACAGCAGATTTTACATATGGAAAAAGATAACAAAAACGGTGTCACTTCAGCCTAAACAGCAGCTATGTTATGTTATGTTTATGCTATGTTATGTTTACTTGGTCTTTTTCTTTGCACTGTGCTTGGGCGTCTCATCTTTACATTCTGCGAAGTCCACTCTCTGTTTTTTGCTGGTCAACTGCTATGACCCACCCGCAATTAATAATAATGTATTTTTTTTATTACCCGACCCGCGGATTATCTGCAGCGCCCGCGGATAGCCTATATCGCCCTCCGCGCATCACTGTGCTGCTTAACAGCCGTTTGGTTAAGTTTTGGTGAAACTTTATTTTTGCAAACCTTTTACAAAAAAAAAAAACCTTTTTGATCCACATCTGTTGTGATGCTGCTGAAGTAAAATATTGTTTGGTAAAAATGTCAGTTGAATAAAATAACTGAACTGCAGAGTATCATGTGTTTTTATTGTTGTTGTCAACAATATAGAAAAGGTAGATTATAGTTTTAAAAACGGATCCAAAATATTTATAGTAATAATAAGACACATATTGAAGGGGATAATACTGTAAAATAACTTTGGTTTCTTTTTTCTGCGCGGCTTCAGTTGCCGTTGTTTTAAAGCGCCCTGCGCACCGCATCCACTTTCTGGTTGGCATGTAGTTCAAGCTCACATGCATTTTGTGTAGATAAACACATTTTGTAATATAATATTTTCATATTGTGTCTCTAGGCTTTATGATTAATTTTATTTACAATGCCTCATGTAGAAAACCTACATGCTTCACGTCAGTGGCGGTTCGAATGGCACCCTGGGCGAACCACCTGCTTTTAGAAATGTACTTAGAAAAAAAATTATTATTATTATTATTATTATTATTATTATTATTATTATTATTATTATTATTATTATTATTATTATTATTATTGTACAATTATTATTCTAAATAAATAACAGAAATCAATCCAAAATGTAACTGGAAAAAATGTAGACACAGCTGGAGTGATAAGCTAAGAAGCTAAGATCGCAAAAAATCTTTTGCTTGAATATTAAAGTAAATTCTATAGAATAAAAAGAATATATATTTTATGTAATTATCTGTAGTCTTAGACCCGACTCATGGCTGAGAATTAATGTTATTAAGTCTTACCTCCCTGATTCATCATCTCTGCTTTCTGCTTCAGCCATATAGTCAAAATAAGATCATCATCATATTATAACTTTAGTTTTGTCGACTTGCAAAGCTCGCTGCGCGCCGACACCTCTGCATTAAAGTTACTCCGGTTTCACAGTACATAAGCGGCGTGTATTTTACCGGCGTGCATGTAGCCTAAACAACCGGTAGGCCTATTCACACCGGGTGCAGAGCAGCGCGTGAGGTGAGCGGGAATGGTTTTCTGCACGCATGCATGCATCAGTTTGCTTTCACCACCTTTGTTTCGGTTGCACATAGACAATAACAAACTTGCACATGCAAAATACGCCAAATGTGAATGGCCTCTAACGTCTTTATTCTGGGATTACTACTTTAAATTAATACACTTGCATAAAGTAAATCGTAACTCAAAGCTTGTACTGGGGCTGGTTTTTTTCGCACCGTCTCCCCGTGCCACTCAGATGCCGCTATGGGCATCGACCATATTGCCCATGCCTAAATACGCCACTTGTTACACTTCTTTAAATGTTTACTGTGTTAACCAATATTGATGGTGATTTTTAATAACCCAACAGCGTTGATTTAATTGTTTTCTGAATCCTGTCATAGTTTTATCAACAACATTTTTAACAGGGCTTTATATATATATATATATATATATATATATATATATATATATATATATATATATATATATATATATATATATATATATATATATATATATATATATTTTTTTTTTTTTTTTTTTTAATTGAATGTTATTTAATTGTCGCTATGAGGCACACACGCCCCGCCTCTTGATTAAGCCCCGCCCCTATGACGCACACACGCCCCGCCTCTTGATTAAGCCCCGCCCCGATTAATCGAGTACTCGTTTGTCAAACCTGTGGATTAATCGAAATGAAGAATGGTCAGAAATGCCCATCCCTATTCTGTAATAAAGAACAATAAATAAAGAAAATTAGCTTTAAATGTAAAATATCTCTTAAAATATTTGTTGTTTACTTTTTGGTATAAATTGTGAAATTATCCTATTCAGTATTTAGTTTTTTTCTCTCCAACAGCTGATGATTGATGGTTGCCTCAGTTGAGGTCATCAAAAATCGTTACATCATCATGTGGAAATGAGACCGCCTGGGAGAGCATGAATAGCATATTTGAACCCAGTGACACGACCACAACATCCCTCATGACCAAAAAAATAAAACAAACACAGATCAGCCATCTAGGAATTCTCCCAGTACTCCCCATTAGCCAGTACAGGCCTGTAATAAAATCTCTGAAATAAAGTCTTCTACAATCATGCACATTTTCAGATTATTATGTTAAGAGTATTTCTTTAAAAAAATCTAAATCTAAAAGAAATATCTCTTTATTTGTCCACTGACATAAAAAAGTGACTGTACAGCAGGTACTAGGATGTCTTTTAGGGGTCAAATGAATGTGTAAGGGCACTGGTTCTGTATTAGTGTTTTCATTGCTTCTGTTTTCTGTTCCTGGTTCTCTTGTTACATTCCACTTTACCTTCCTCCTCTCGATTGACGGATGGGTTGTAAATATACCCTTTGTAGGGTTTTTTATCTGTGTTTTCAGGTTGGATTTTTTTTTGCTTCTGTGTTTCCTTTTTTCCTGTGGTTGAGCTTGTTTTTAGATATGATAATTTCAGCTGCATGCTTATCTCGTATTTTTTCTTGCCCAGATTTATGAGAATGAAAAGACGACAGACATGCTGTTACATTTTGTTTTTTGTCTTTCCTCAGGTTCAGACTCAGATATCAGAGTCTCTTGCTGTTGCTCAAGCACTGGCCGATGAAGTGGACTGTCATGTTTTTCCCTTCAGAAAGTTTGGCAAAGGCCATATCAAGAAAATGAAACTAAGCCCAGATTCATTCGTGCAGCTCGCCCTGCAGCTGGCCTATTACAGGGTACACATTCATGATCATGTCATATTATCAAAATACTGACGTTTATATGACAGTGCAGCATAAAGTCATCATCTTTGGAGCTCTTTGTTTTTGGTCCTAGCAAGGAACTTCCTCTTATTTGTCTCTAACTCATTCTGCTGGCAGTACAGACTAAATGTTTACTTGAAGAGGAAACGCATTTGTTGTTCCTCATTTGTTCTTTTCACTTTAGGATAGAGGGACTTTCTGTCTGACATATGAAGCTTCCATGACGCGTTTGTTTCGTGAGGGTCGCACTGAAACCGTACGCTCCTGCTCCAATGAAAGTTGTGCTTTTGTCCTTGCACTGGAAGGAGGAGAGGTACTGTTAGTTCTTTTTTTATTCTTCCTTCCCCCTTTCAGGATATTTTTGAAGAAGTTTACTTGTTCCGTCTTGGTTATCAACAGTGCAACAGAAATTGGCTGCGGAGGACTTGGAATGCTCCTTAAAATAAAGAAATTAATGATCAATTTATAAAATCAAAAATACACACACAGGGTGTCCCCGGGGTCTTAAAAAGTATAAAAAGTGGATAAATCAATGTAGAGAAATTTAAGACCCTTAAAAAGTCTTAAAAATTCTTTAATGCTATTTTGCAAGGTATTCAATTTTGCATCATTTTAGATTATTCAATGTATAGTTGTATGCTAAAGTTTTGTCTAAATTAAATGTGCGAATATCAGGATGCTGTGTAGTTTATGAAATCAATGAAATCCTACTAGATATGACATCATGCTGCTTTGTCTGCGAATGCAACACCATTATACTGTATTTGCAGTTCTAAAGGTGCCAACCTGCTGAATTAGCTAGATTTAATAGATTTATATTCAGTATATGAATAATGTTTTAGTTTTGGATTAGTTTCTTACATGAATATTTAATATACTGTAAGTTAAAATCTTGCCATTGTGAAAAGTGGTTATAAGATCTTAAAATGTATGGAAAGAGTCTTAAAAAATCTTAAAAGTTATTGAATTTCACTCTCTGATTCCTGTATATACTCTAATAAGAATCAATGTTTATTCCATAGATTAGATTAGATTTTAGATCCTTAATATGTTTGTTCCTGTTTTAATGTCATTAAATTAATGCATCACTTTTCAAATGGTCAAACAAAACGTTGAAAGCTCTAGGGCTAACAAATAAATATGTTAAAGACTGTAGATACATTTATATTGATGAGTACAATAAAAAGTGACTCTCTTCCAATTGTCAAGTGAAAAGAGGTATTGAAAACGTTGGTTCTTACAAAGTTCATTGGCTATCTTCATATATACAGTGCATCCGGAAAGTATTCATAGCGCTTCCCTTTTTACAGTTTTTTATGTTACAGCCTTATTCCAAAATGAATTAAATTAATTTATTTCCTCAAAATTCTACACAAAATACCCCACAATGACAATGTGAAAAAAAAGATTTTTTTGAAATTGTTGCAAATTTATTAAAAAATAAAAAATCTGAAAAATCACATGTACATAAGTATCTACAGCCTTTGCCGGGAAGCTGTAAATTGAGCTCAGGTACATTCTGTTTCCACTGATCATTCTTGAGATGTTTCAGCAGCTTAATTGGAGTTTACCTGTGGTAAATTCGGTTCATTGGACTTGATTTGAAAAGGCATACACCTGTCTATGTAAGGTCCCAGGGTTGACAATGCATGTCAAAGCACAAATCAAGCATAAAGTCAAAGGAATAGTCTGTAGACCTCCAAGACAGGATTGTCTCGAGGCAGAAGGCTGGGGAAGGTTACAGAAAACTTTCTGCAGCTCTGAAAGTTCTATTGAGCACAGTGACCTCCATCATCTATAAGTGGACAATGTTTGGAACCACCAGGACTCTTCCTAGAGCTGGCCAGCCATCTAAGCTGAGTCATTGGGGGAGAAGGGCTTGTTTACACTAGTAGGTTTTAGTTTTAAAACGGCATTTTAGAATGAAAACGATCCGCGTCCACACTAGCATTTCACCCAGCGTTTCTGAACAACTCTCCGTCTACACCACACCACTGAAAACACACACCATGTGACCACACACACACACACACCCACACACACACTCTGGCATGCGATGCAGCATATCTAGCCAGATGAGAGTTGTGCTCGTCGGACTGTTCATCAAGGATCTACCGCTGAATCCAATCTCACTATATTTGTTAAACATGATATTTAATTAATCTTGTTGTCTCTTTCTAACGACATATTCCCCGACTTTGGTCTTCTGAATCTATTACTTGTTCTCAGGTAACGTGTTTTGGCTGAGCGCAAACATAAGTTAATAATTAATGTAACGACGTACATTCTGTATATTGACTGATTGCTTGCCTTTATTTCCTATAATGTATAAACTTATTGTACGTTATACTTTTATAATGGCCATTATTGATTATTAAAACTGATATTCAGCAAAAGAGAGGGTATGGTTCGTATTTTCAATGAGAATGAAAGGAGGCAGTTATAGGCTCTGTTATGTTATAAATATGCACACAGTGAAGATGACGGTCATATAAATATGCAGCACGACGCCTCAACATTTCTGCTGTTTGTTAAGTTGTTAATATCAAACTGAAAATAGCAGTTCCTTATATCATGTTTTTATTTTATTGTTAAGATAGTGAAACAACATACGTATCCAGGATGATGTGAATAAGGTTATAAAGTACACTGTTCCCTTTGAAGATTTACCCTACATGTCCCCGGGAGTCTGTTTTCCATATCAAACTTGCGAAGTCTCTACTTACAAGGAGAGGATGCAAGACTGAACTGTGTGTAATCTACTTAACATTGAGGAAAAGCCCAAATCAGAGAGGTGAATGCCTGCAGCCCCGCCTTCATTTTCAGATGTCTCTATTTTCCCCCATCCACACTGAGACGGAGCAGCAGCGTTTTTCCAAAACGCTCCGTTTTTGGTCTTCAAAAACTCAGGTGTAGTGTGGACGGATGGCGTAACCATAGCAAAACTTATGTGTTTTAAAACGAAAATGCATTAGTGTAAACGGGGCCTTAGTCAGGCAGGTGATCAATAACCCGATGATCACTCTGTCTGAGCTCCAGCATTCTTCTGTGGAGAGAGGAGAACCTTACAGAAGGACAACCATCTGTGCATCAATCCACCAATCAGGCCTGTATGGTAGAGTGGCCAGACGGAAGCCTCTTTCTATCTGGAATTTGCCAAAAGGCATCTGAAGGACTCTCAGACCATAAGAAACAAAATGCTCTGGGGTCTGATGAGACTAAAACTAAACCCTTTGGAGTGAATGCCAGGCGTTAAGTTTGGAGAAAACCAGGCACCGCTCATCACCAGGATAATACCATCCCTACAGTGAAGCATGGTGGTGGCAGCATCATGGTGTGGGGATGTTTTTCAGCAGCAGGAACTGGAAGACTAGTCAGGATTGAGGGAAAGATGAATGCAGCAATGTACAGAGACATCCTGAATGAAAACCTGATTCAGAGTGCTCTTGACCTCAGACTGGGGCGACGGTTCATCTTCCAGCAGGACAATGACCCAAAGCACACCGCCAAAATATCAATGGAGTGGCTTCACAACAGCTCGGTGAATGTCTTTGAGTGGCCCAGCCAGAGCCCAGAACTAAATCCTATTGAACATTTCTGGAGAAATCTGAAAATGGCTGTACACCGTCACTTCCCATCCAACCTGATAGAGCTTGAGAGGTACTGCAAAGAGGAATAGGCAAAAAATCACAAAGACAGATGTGCCAGGCTTGTGGCATCATATTCAAAAAGACTTGAGGCTTTAATTGCTGCCAAAGGTGCATCAACAAAGTATTGAGCACAGGCTGTGAATACTTATGTACGTGTGGTTTTTCATCTTTTTATTTTTAATAAATTTGCAACAATTTCAAAAACTCTTTTTTCACATTGTCATTATGGGGTATTGTGTGTAGAATTTTGAGTAAATAAATGAATTTAATCCATTTCGGAATAAGGCTGTAACATAAAAAAATGTGGAAAAAGTGAAGCGCTATGAATACTTTCCAAATGCACTTTAAACTGTCCAGCACTTGATTATATAATTGACGAAAATCATTTGGCATAATAATAATAACAGAATGCAACACAACAAAGTAAACACATGGCAGTTATAAAGTTTTATTTAATATTTATAGCTAAATGGTTATTAATTAAATAAGCAGCCTAGTGATTTAATTTTCCCTCGACAAATATTTAAGTTGGCCTGATTTTTTTCTTCCAGGACAGAGAACAATGCAGAAAGCTCCTCCGTAAAACTGCTGAGAAGCATCAGAACCTCTACCGCTTGGCCATGACTGGATCTGGCATTGATAGACACCTCTTCTGCCTGTATGTAGTCTCAAAATACCTGGGGGTAGAGTCTCCTTTTCTTAAAGAGGTCAGTGTATGTTTGTATTTGCAGTCCATGACACAATTTTTTATACAATCAGCTTATACAGTTGAAGTCAGAATTATAAGCCGCCCAGAATTATTAGCCCCTCTGTTTATTTTTTTCTGCAATTTCTGTTTAACAGAGAAAAGATTTATTCAACACATTTCTAACAATAGTAGTTTTAATAACTCATTTATAATAACTGATCTTTGCCATGACAGTAAATAATATTTGACTAGATATTTTTCAAGACACTTCTATACAGCTTAAAGCTCATTTAAAGGCTTAACTAGGTTAATTAGTTTAACTAGGCAGGTTTGGGTAATTAAGCAAGTTTTTGTATAATGATGGTGTAGCTGATGCTGATCAGTCAGCTTGTATTTTTGGCTGTTTATTCTTTTTGTATTTCATTGTTTGAAAGTGTATTGGTTTATGTTTGTTATAAATTTCCTTGATTCCGGTTGGCTTGAGTTGGAGGTCACATGATCTTACTTGATTGATTTAACCTGCAAGAGTTTGTATGGACAGCATAGTGAGATCTCAATGCAGGCACCTGTAAAATGCTCCTGCTTATTCTACTGCTGGTTATCACGCTAACACGGTAAATGAAACAACATTGTTTGCATATTATTTGTTTATTTTGATGTCCTTTTGATTGTGTTTGTGTAAAACATTTGGTTTGTTTGTTTGTTTATCCTACAGTTTTCATGGTGTTCAATAAATGAAACGTATGGACATCAGTATTTGGAAGCGTGGATTGTTTTAATAACCGGCGGGTAGCTACAGATGGTTTGTCTGCAGACTATCGAATAAAATATATAGCTCAAAGGGGCTAATAATATTGACCTTAAAATGGGTTTTAAAAAATTAAAAACTGCTTTTATTCTAGCTGAAATAAAACAAATAAGACTTTCTCCAGAATAAAAAATATTATCAGACATACTGTGAAAATGTCCTTGCTCTGTTAAACATCATTTTGGAAATATTTAAAAAAGAAAAAAATTAAAAGTGGGGCTAATAATTCTGACTTCAACTGTAAATGCATATTATGCATGTTTTTAACACTCAGAAATAACTACTTCTTAGGCAGGACTTAATTGGATCAAAAATGAAATGAATTTCTTTCCAAGAAAATAAGTTGACAATAATTGTTTGCTGGTTGTTTGTTAAAATGTTCCCAGGAAGTGTTTTGAAATGTGCATTTTTTTTTCCAATGTGCGAAGTAATATAAAGTGAATCATAAAGACAGGGCGGGACATAGTGTAACACCCCCCCCCCCCCCCCTTGTAAAAATCTGCCAATAGTGTTAGTTGTTATCACAGATCTGCCATTGTGACTTAAAGTGCATATAACAATAATGTTTTGAAGGGGGCGGAGCATGTCAAATGCTATAGATCATTGTGACGTCAATAAAACATCAAGGTGACGTCAATAAAAAAAATCGTTGATCCATTTACGCAGAAGTGACAAGTTTATATCTTCTTAATGGAACTTTTTGTATGTTTTGGAGCACACTAGTTCATAGATATCCTTAAAGGGGTGGTCCAGAGTGTACTTTTAGGGCTTGATTGTGTTTGTAAGATGCAAATCAATGTGTGCTCATGCTTCATTTGTAGAAAATCACATAATTTTTTCATATAACTGTACCTTACTTTGATTATATACAGCTACTCCGCTAACATGAAAACATGTTAACATGAAAATATTTCCTAGTTCCTCCGAAAGGCCCGCCCTCAAGAGGCTCTGATTGGTCAGCTAACATAATGTGCTGTGATTCTCGGATTGGCTCTACGTCACCAGGAAAAGCGTCACGCCCCCACAAGCTTGCACTTTTGCGCTGTGTAAACAAACACTGTCAGTCAGAGTAGCTGTTAGCCATATCAGTTTGTGCCTGAATCAGTCAGGAAGTGACACAGAGGACACAGCTGAACCTCACGCCTGCTCTCTAAAATAAAATCTGACAAGATTTGTAACGCTGCTGAAGATTGTGGGTATTTACAGGGGTTTGAAGGTTTGAAATATGAATTTGTAGCTAAATTGTTAGCTGTGCCAATCATCGTTTCCCGTTGTTTACATACATGTTTACATTCTTGCTACAATATACCGTTAACGCTAGAAACTGTGCATGTAATAAATCAATTTTAACAAATAAACATACATACAGGTTGTGGTTCACAATCCACAGCTTCGTCTATTATGGTTCGAGCTGCTCCTTCTTTTTTAGTCAAATCTAGCACTGAACTGGGAGAGATTCTGGAAGCTGTCCTTTGTCAAATGCTAGCTATACATATTTTTATAATTCTCTGGAACATAATTCAAATTAAATTGTAAGCACTTCTCTCTTTGTGTCATGTCCTTTGGGGGCCCAAATACAGAAGCATTTATAAGTAGGAGAAATTAGCATGGATGTGAGGGTGTGAAGCTGTTGTTTATATACGTTCATGTAAACTTTAGGTTTTGTCAGAGCCCTGGCGCCTCTCCACATCTCAGACACCTGTGCAACAGATGGAGCTGTTTGATCTGGTCAACCACCCAGAGTTCATCTCGCTGGGGGGAGGCTTTGGTCCTGTGAGTAACTGATCCTGATCAGCAAACACATTATCTAAATGTAAATTCCACAAACTGGTAGCAGCTCTACTTTGATCACTGAGTTCATGGTTTGTTCCTGTTAAGGTGGCTGATGACGGCTACGGTGTGTCTTACATCATCATGGGAGAGGACATGATCAACTTCCATGTGTCCTGCAAGCACTCCTGCAAAGAGACTGTAAGAGCAAAGCCAACAATCTAAACACCCACAATTTTAAAACTTTTCTAAGCCTCCTGGTGATTTTATTTATTTATTTATTTATTTATTTATTTATTTATTTAATTTAATTTTTTTACCATGAACCAATATATCTGTGGGCAGTACTATTAATAATAATAATAATAATAATAATAATAATAATAATAATAATAATAATAATAATAATAATAATACACTGAAGTAATTTTAAACAAAAATATATAATTTTAATATAGAAAAAATTTAATTACTGAACTGAGTCTGAGAAAAATACTAATTTTAAAAGAACAATTCAGACAACACCTTGAGGCTTTTGCATCTGAACTCTTCATATAGCCTACAGTGTTCTTAATAAAGCATGTTTACATCTTTAGAATTAGATATACCACCTAAACTATCTTGCACCTATACAGATTGCACCATTAACAGGTTAAAAGCAAACAAAATGTTTTCAGATTCAAATGAGTTTTCAGAATTGAATAAAAGTGACTTTAAGCCAGAATTTGTCAGCAGTATGAATAATTTTGGGCTTGACTTTAAGTAGATGATGCATATTATTGCATGAATGATAGCCTATACATTGTTAATCAATTACATAAATACATAATAAACAATCAAATACATATATAGCATTTTTGAAATCTGTATCTTTTTAACTATCATGTTATCTGTTCTTTTGTCCTTGATCATTGTCACATACAACTCACCAGCCACTTTATTAGGTACACCTTACTAGTACCGGGTTGGACCCCTTTTGCCTTCAGAACTGCCTTAATCCTTCGTGACATAGATTCAACAAGGTACTGGAAATATTCCTCAGAGATTTTAGTCCATATTGACATGATAGCATCACACAGTTGCTGCAAATTTGTCAGCTGCACATCCATGATGTGAATCTCCCATTCCACCACATCCCAAAGGTGCTCTATTGGATTGAGATCTGGTGACTGTGGAGGCCATTTGAGTACAGTGAACTTATTGTCATGTTCAAGAAACCAGCCTGAGATGATTCACGCTTTATGACATGACGCAATATCCTGCTGGAGGTAGCCATCCAAAGATGGGTACACTGTGGTCATAATGGGTTGGACATGGTCACCAACAATACTCGGGTAGGGTGTGGCGTTGACATGATGCTCACTTGGTACTAATGGGCCCAAAATGTGCCAAGAAAATATCCCCCACACCATTACACCACCACCACCACCAGCCTGAGCCATTGATACAAGGCAGGATGGATCCATGCTCGAATGTTGCAGCGGAAATTGAGCCTCATCAGACCAGGCAACGTTTTCCAATCTTCTTTTGTCCAATTTTGGTGAGCCTGTGCGAATTGTAGCCTCAGTTTCCTGTGGTCTTGTGCTCCTGCAGCCCATCCTCCTCAAATTTCGATGTGTTGTGTGTTCAGAGATGCTTTTCTGCATACCTCGGTTGTAGCGAGTGGTTATTTGAATTGAGCGAGTGGTTGCCTTTCTATCTGCCTTTCTATCTTGTCTCGATTTCTGCTGCAACATTCGGATGGTAGGGTTAGAATTTGAGGTGAGGTGAAGCCGATCCGCCAATCACAACGCATTAGATTAGCTGACTAATCAGAGCCTTTTGAGGGCGGGCCTTTTAGTAGGAACCAGGAAATATGATGGTCGTTTCCATGTTAGCTCAGTAGCTGTATACAATTAAGGTAAGATATGTGAACAAATAACATGATTTTTTGTAAATAAATCACGAACACACACTGTTTTGCAGCCCATAAACACAATCAAACTTTTAAAAAAAACATTGTGGACCACCCCTTTAACATGCCCAAAGCAAAACAGATTGCTCTTTGGGAAAGCTTATTGAGGTTCATTGATAAAAAAGACAAAAGATGTCTGCCAAGTCTCTCATTAACCATCCATTAGTCTCAATTCAGTGTGTAGTTTCGAAGTTTCCTACAGCTGCTCAAAGAAAGCACTGCTGCTCTCATGGCATGGAATTGCTAATAGAGCTAGATGGACTGAAGCTGGAATCCTTTCTGAAAACAAAATGTTTACCAACTAAATTTCTCTGCCTGTGTAAAATAGGTAATAAAATGACTCCAGTTTTGAGCTATTTTGGCCATATTTACACGGCATGGTTCAGGTGACCAATGCTGATTTTTTTTTCTCATGTGGCACAGATCAAATATGTAATCAGAAGGGGGGAAAAATCACATGGATTTGCATTGTACATGTATATCAGAATCCATGTGATTTTGTTTCCGCTTACACTGTCAGTTTAGGGCCTCGTTGATATGTAGAAATGAATCTTATATGAATCAGATACAGTAGTGTGAAAAGTGTTTGCCCCTAACTGATTTTATCATGATTTAATCAATTGATTGTGCCCCTAACCTAATGTATCACATCATCAAACTACTTTAAATATTAATAAAGGGTAACACAAGCAAGTACATCTTGCAGTTTTTTAAATATTAATGTTAATTTAATAACAAGGGAAAACAAAATACAAAACTACATAGCCCTGTGTGAAAAAGTGTTCTTGGCTTGTAAAGTTTGAGCTTCTAATACGCTGCACCAGCTAATAATAGTACAATATTTGGCTTCTGATGCATTAAAAAAAGAAAAGGAAAAATGAATGGAGAAAAATCTGCCGCTTAAATTTCACACTGTTGTTCACACTATTGAAGCCCTGGGACATAAATAATATTTCAGGAGAGATATGATGATTGCGTGAATAATCTTCAAGCATGCTTTTTTGGTCAGTAAATGTTTAATTTTAAAGAGCAGGAGAAAGTGATAGAAATTAGAAGCCTGAATGCAGGGAATGTCTTTAAAAAAACAATTACCAGATGAAATAAAGACAATTACCACACATTAGATTCATTTGAAGATGGAAAGGTTCTTGCTAACCAAAACACATAAGGAGGATTGTTTCTTTTTAATGGAGTATTCATTCATTCATTTCTTTTCGGCTTAGTCCTTTTATTAATCCGGGGTTGCCACAGCGTAATGAACCGCCAACATATCCAGCACGTTTTTTACGCATCGGATGCCATTCCAGCCGCAACCCATCTCTGGGAAATGAATGGAGTATCATGCATAAAAATGTCAAATGACAGGATGCCTTCTTAGAATAAAACATATGGGAAATATGTATAATAAATGATGGGGTCAGGAGTTTGGTCAAGTTTGGAGTACTAAACATTATTAAAGGCTGTAGCATCAGTAGCTTATTACTTAGCACCCAAAACAAAGCAGATTTAATTGTGTATGAAGATTTTATGGTTGAATTTTCTTTTTTTATTGAGAAATAACCAAAACTGAACACATTACATCACATAACCCTAGATGAGAGCAACAGGGCTTTAGACTGTCAGTGCTTTCTTTGATCAGTTGTAATAAACTGACGAGCTACATACTGAATAGAGACAGATAAATAGTTAATGAGAGACTTGGCAGACGTCCTTTTGTCTTTTTTTTTATCAATGAAGAATCTCAATACGTTTTCACAAAGTGCAATCTAAAGGGTTTGGGGTTTTGCTTTTGGCATATTAATAAGATATAAGATGTATAACTGGACACAAAACCTTGGGTCCTTGTGCAACTGTGTGTTACTTTTATAGAACACATAAAGGGACACACACGTTCCAAAATGGTAAACTTTTGTCTTCTCAGTCCACGGAGTATTTTTCCAAAAGTCTTGGAAATCATCAAGATGTTTTCCTGCAAAACTGAGATGAGACTTTGTTCTTTTTGCTCAGCAGTGGTTCTCATCTTGGAACTCAAGATCATGAAGTCATGAACACTCACCTCTTTTGCAGGTCCTTAGATGATGTTGTGGGGTCTTTTGTGACCTCTTGGATGAGTTGTTGCTATGTTCTTGGGGTAATTTTGGTCAGCCAGTCACTTCTGGGAAGGTTCTCCACTGTTCCATGTTCTTGCCATTTGTAGATATTGTCTCTCTCTCTCTCTCTCTCTCTCCCTCTCTCTCTCTCTCTCTCTCTCTCTCTCTCTCTCTCTCTCTCTCTCTTTATAACCTTTTCCAGACTGGTAGATTTCAATTATTTTTTCTTTCTCATTTGTTTTTTTAATTTCTTTGGATCTCTGCATGTGGCAGTAATCAGGTCTGGGTGTGGGTAGAGAAATTGAACTCAGGTGTAATAAACCAGAGTTTGAACGTGGAGGCAAACACTTTTTCACACAGGGCTATGTAGTTTTGTATTTTGTTTTCCCTTGTTATTAAATTAACATTAATATTTAAAAAACTGCAAGATGTACTTGCTTGTGTTACCTTTTACTAATATTTAAAGTGGTTTGATGATGTGATACATTGGGTTAGGGGCACAATCAGTTGATTAAATCATGATAAAATCAGTTAGGGGCAAACACTTTTCACACTACTGTATCTGATTCATATAAGATTCATTTCTACATATCAACGAGGCCCTAAACTGACAGTGTAAGCGGAAACAAAAACACATGGATTCTGATATACATGTACAATGCTAATCCATGTGATTTTTTCCCCCTTCTGCTTACATGTACATATTGTATGCCATTTTTGATCTGTGCCACATGAGAAAAAAAATCAGCATTGGGTCACCTGAACCATGCTGTGTAATATGGCCAAAATAGCTTAAAACTGGAGTCATTTTATTACCTATTTTGCACAGGCAGAAATGTTTAGTTGGTAAACATTTTGTTTTCAGAAAGGATTCTTGCTTCAGTCCATCTGACTCTATTAGCAATTCCATGCCATGAGAGCAGCAGTGCTTTCTTTGAGCAGCTGTAGGAAACTTCGAAACTACACACTGAATAGAGACTAATGGATGGTTAATGAGAGACTTGGCAGACATCTTTTGTCTTTTTTATCAATGAACCTCAATAAGCTTTCCCAAAGAGCAATCTGTTTTGCTTTGGGCATTGTGAATGGCGGATTGGCTTACCTCACCAGGAAACATCATGCCTCTCTTGCATGCTGTCTGTCAGACTATAAATAATGTCAGTGAGGCCGTATCAGTTTGAGCCTGAGTCAGACACAGAAAATAAATAGGACACAGCTGAACCCATGCAAACGCGACTCTTGCAAGATGTTTCTGAATGGTATGTTTTTTTTGTTCGTTGGTAAGGGGAGGAATGTGGTCAAGCCATCAGCAACTCATTTCTGCATCCCATACTAGTGTATATAGGAAATGGTACATTATAAGATGGCTGTAAAGTCTCAGTTTCTAATAGATAGCAGGTAAAACGGTCTACTTTGGTTTTTCGTTCACTTTCTGAGGTTTAACTACAACATAAAAATGCAATCGTAGTGAAGTTTATTTATAAACTAATTTCGAGAGGATCACGAGCTTATGATTGCTAGCGGCTGGACCCGGATTATCCAATTTACAATGCACCAATCAGACGATTCCTAAGCTACTATAAATACCCTGGGTTACGTATCACAGCTATCTTCGTTTTGAAGAATCCCCCCTTCCACCCCTACGTCTCCTCCTTCCTAGATGGGTGGCACCATCATCAGCTATGTGTGAACTCTTGAAATTACATTGTACTGTAGTAAGGCAAGGACAAATTAAAACGCACTTCAGGTATTTATAAAGAGTATGTTTATGCTGAAAAAATAAAAGAAAATATTCTGAAAGCACGGAAAAAAATATTCTGAAAACAACACACTTTTGTAAATAAATAAATAATGAAACATACATTGTAGAAAAAGGAATAAATGATATGATGTGGTATTTTCTTTATTCTGAGTAAAACGGTTCACGAAATTACCGTAATAGTAATACGCGTGCTCAATGCACTGCTGCCGTCTTTATATGCCGTGTTTATATCCTTGTTTACGTCCTTAATACAACATAGCCTACAATGAACGCTAGAAACTATGCATGTAATATATCAATTTTAACAAAAAGAAGTACTTACAGGTTGTGGCTCACAATCCACAGCTTCTTCTTTTATCATAGGCTGAATCCAACACTTAACTGCGACCAATTGTGGATGCTGTCCTTTGTAAAATGCTTTGCACAGAGAGCTATCTTTTTATAATATTCTGGAACATAATTAAAAATGAATTTTAGCCACTTCTCTCTTTGTGTCACATCCCTTGGAAGGCCAAATAGTGAAACAGAACAAGATCCATGGAAATAGCAGCGTTTGGACGGCATTTTCTTTTCTCTACTAACACGTCTGTGGCCACGCCCCTTTGAATGTACGTAACCTGGAACGTTTGTGATCTCATTAGCCCAGATGTATTTCTTTGTAGTCCGCAAATTTGTTCGCTGTAGGCTTTGCTAAGCTAACTCTGTAAAAGCCAATGTCTCACTTTCCATTGAAGTTTGAGCATCTTATAACTCGATTCCACTGAGTGGTACAGTACAGTATGGTACGGGTCACCTTTATCAGGCTTGCATTTTCACTGCTAAAAGGGTACCAATGGTACTCTTTTGGTGGGTGTGGTGTACGACAGAAAGTTTCAGATGACAGCATTTTCACTCAAGGAAATGTCTACAGTAAAGCTGTACTGGTCATTCACATATCATATTAGAAGCACTTCTCACAAAACAGATGCTTTATACATATAAATACTTGTGTATAAATGCTCATTACTAACTTTTCTATGAACATGATTTGATTATAACTGCAGATCAATGACAGTGTTAAAATAGCCTACTGTAACGTCTGCAATTATATAAAATAAATAAATAAATGTAACATATATGAACACATATAGACCCTTACAGTCTCAGATTTGTTACCACTTACAGAAAAACTACACACAGCATACATTTAGTCTTTATTTAGGTTCAAAAACAACACGAAATATAGCCCACAGTCAGAGCAATTCTTTATATATGTCTTTAATCTTCAACAGCCCATGTAGCCTCTCGTTAGAAAGTAATTCCGTCATTCCGAGTTCATAATAGTCCAAAAGGTGATGATAAAAGTTAAACATGGCAGTTTGTTCATGTTTTAGGTTGCAGACGCATCGTTTGCTGCTGTTTTTTTCGGCTTCTCCTTTGTGTTTTTGCACGTCACTCTCCCGTTTGTTCCTTTCTGACAGGATCGGATATCAAAGCGCTTCAATGATCACAAGCACGTTATTAATACTAATATGAGCTCAAAAAGCTCATTATTTCAAATATATACGAGATCACGAGCTCTCTGGACAAAGTGAAACCGCTCGCACTTTTAGACGGGCTTGTTCTTCTTGGCTTTGTGGCTGTTCATCAAGACGACGACAAGGTTTGTTTGAGCTCGGGTCGACCATGTCTCGTTATTATATGTATATATTAATACGGTGTAATGTCTCGGCTGTGTATTTAAAACATGACGGTTCCTTTGTTTTCATTCTGGCTTGTTGCACAAGCGAATGACGCTTCACTGTAAACCAATAGCGTTCAGCTGCGCGTCTAGCTCCGCCTTTTGGTACCCTTGGTACCCTTTGCAAAGGGTGCCGAAAAGTGGTATGGTTCGGTTTGATATGCCTTTTGACAATGGACATAAAAGCGTACTGAATTGACCATACCGGACCGTACCATACCACTCAGTGGAAACATGCCATAACATTCAAAGATGTTGTTTATGTCCACACAGCAACATTACACATCAACTAAAGTTTAAAATATGTTATCGTAGTGAACCACCCCTTTAAGATGATAATGTATAACTGGACACAAAACCTTTCTGGTTTGTTTGTGTTTTGTTCAGTTGCATTTTTCATTTGTTATCAGTTGTTCTGTTTGATTCCTCCTGACCGCCAGAGACGGTACAAAGCACTAGTGGATTGTCGCTGCGCCAGCTAGACAGGTCGAGATAATATACCAAAATGGTCACATGGTGACAGAGGTGGAGCCTCAAGGATATGAGCTGCTCCAGCTCAATTGCCTCTTTCGTTTTCACGCTTGACTGTTATAGGTCGATTCTCAGTTGATTTTGCGCTGTCAAGTGCAGCTTGCCAGAGCAGCGAGTTTTTCGTCCTCTAAAGCTGTGACAGCGCGCTTCTAAGGAGTTTTTTCCCCGGATCGGATTGTTTTCACATCGGTGAGTTCTTTGCCTTTTGTATATTCTCACATGCTCTCGACAACACTTCAGCTTCTCTGTGCTATCCGTGGCTAGTGTCTTACAGAGCTGTCTGTTATATTAGCGGTTCACCGCTGATATTGAAGCTTTTTTGTGAGATTGTTGTTTTTGTTATCGGGATATTGAACACTCAAAACTTCAATCCAGGTACAATGTACCAATGTACAAGGGTACAAACCGGTTGTTTGTGTTCTTTTCCATCGCTGATACGTTACGGTATCACGCATTGAATGGCCTTTGGGAATACTTTGTGCTTCTCTGTGCTATCCGGTGGCTTATCTCTTTTTTCACGCAAATGGTCCCTTATTTGATTGCATCACACTAAGGATTTAGCAACTATTGTGTCTCTCGGTGCTATCGCTCCTTTTCACGCAGCCTTGCTGACGTTTGTCATCGTGCTGAATTTTATTATTGGTCTTCCAAACACTGCGAGCCTCATGGTGTTATCCGGCGGCTGGAGTTTATTCGGGTTCTACTGCTGACAATCCCTTTTTTATTAAGTGATCATGGCGCACAGTTCTAATCCAACAGGCATTCCCTTGACGTGTAAACTATGCCCTAATACTCTTCTGCTCGATGACGGCCATGACGTGTGCCCTGCCTGTCTGGGAATTTGGCATTTAAAAGAATCCCTCACGGATCCCTGCTTGCACTGTAACCTTTTGCCTATGTCCGAAAGACAGCTTTGTTTTGCTGAATTGGATCCCAAATCCACAGCGCGACTTGGGGATGCAGATTTGAAACACGTTACTCGATCACAGAAGCGTGGTGCGTCTGCGGCCACAGGTGGCCCTCCTCTAAAGAAGTCGACTCCACGTAAAGATCAGGTGGGGGAAACTTCATGTGGGGAGTCAACGGATCTTTCCAGAACAGAACAAACCACGCACCATAAAACTGAATGATTCCTGCGTGTCTGAGCTATGATTTCAATTTCAAAGCAACCCACAGACATGCAGCCAAAGGCAATCCACAAGACCACTTGCCATTTGCGATCTCACAACTCCATCCTAATTAACTATACGTCTTGAAACAATACGGAGGCTACATATAAAGACCCCCCAAACCGGTTTTTGACAGTGCTCAACAAACCCCTGCTGTTTCACACCGCGACCTGCGTCTGCGAGGGAATAAACATCCTTAGAAATGTGGACACAGAAGCGGTCAGAAACTTCCAGAGATTACACTGACTCTCATTTAAACTGTGTTTATTTGAATAATGTATGTTTGTTTTACGTTTCTGTAGGTTTTTGTGTGTACATGTTCCATGTGTTTAACATAACCATTATGAAGAGGTAATGAGTTAAAGCCGCTGCTTTTGCATGAAATCTACAGAACGTTTGTGAAACGTATCATATTTAGTGTTAATTGAAAGCTTGAAACATTTTAAATGCATTGGTTTATATGACGAAACCATACTAGTAAAAATGTCCATGTTATAAAACTTTATTGTAATAGCTTCCGATTAAAGGCAGGTAATGCATGATTCTCATATGAAGTGCTAACCCAACCTCCTAGAGGAGGGAATAGGGGTGTGATCCCACCCCGCAGCTTCTCTTATTGGACAATACCTGTGTAGGCCACACCTATACTCAAGCCTATAAACTTTGAACAAGGAAACTTTATTCGTCGTCTTTTGCCGGGTCTTTGCCTTACATCGCCATCGTCGCTCTTCTCAACCGCGACGTTCACTCGCTGCCCGCTGACCCCCGATCTGCTTCAACAACAAGCCATCGGGTCAACTCATCAGAACTCTGAAACTCTGTCATAACTACAGAATTCCGCAGAGAGCCGAAACTCCAGGAAGGACTCCACGAGACCGAAACTTGAAACCGCCTCGGCCAACATCTGTATCCCTAGCAACCGACTCCAAACTTCCCTGAAAGTAAGGAAACCCCTCTCCATCGACGAGAGAATTCCAGCACGTCACTAAAGTTGCTACGCTGACCAATCAGCTCCGCCGGGATCTCCCTTTGGACCAGCTGTGGAAACCGAAATTCCATCAGAATCGCAAGTAACACAAACAATGTTTCTATCCATTGCTGAACTGGTGTGAATTATATTTAAGTAGCAAAGAATAGCGAAATTCTCTGCTTTTATGGTTTCTCTCAGGTTGCAATGCTAAGAACTTAGCCAATGCTAGAAGTTGAATCCTTACTCGCTCTCCGTCATAACTCTCCCCAAACTGCTTGTGTGTATGTATGTGCGTTTGTTTGTCTTCTGTAGATTAGTATGTTGTGTTATAGAGTAGCAATAAACTTGTGTTTCGTTTTTAAGATCTGTGTTGGTGTGTTGTGTGCTTTAATAAGTTAATGTCTCAGCTTCAGATACTGTTACCTTGCTTATTAAATAATTAGATACTGTTTTTATATTGTTATTGTTGGCCACAAAATAATATAATACAGGATTGCTTTACACTGACCATTTTATTTGCTGGACAAATGACTAGGTTAAGTGTAAGCTTTAAATGATTCTATGTAAATCATGTTCGAATCTTTAGATTCAAATCCCCAGAGTTTAAATGTTATTTAAACCAAAGAGCTGATTCCTTACATGGGGGAAACTTCACTTTCTAAAACTGTGGCTGTTCTCTCTTCTGAGATGTTGGAAATTAAGCGCTTCCTTCAGTCACTTCAGCCTGTGCCTCCCTCACTTGCAGACGATTCTCAGCACGATAAGGAGAGCGTAAACAAGGGAATGGAGGAAGAACCTTTTTATTCCTTATCTTCATCACATCATTCTGAGTTTGATGTACTTTCCACCAGTGCTTCTGACTCCTTCTTCCAGGAGCATCTGGATGCGGAAGCAGTTTCCCCCCAGGAAGTTCAGATCGGTTTGTCAAAAACCGTGAGTTTTAGTAATGATTCAGTTCACTCAGGCTTAACTCCATCCTCAGGGGATGACACTTTAGCTGTGCTACAGATGGCAGTTGCTCGCTTGGGGCTGGACAGCTCACCTACGCAACCAGCTAAGTCAAATGTCTTTTTCAAACAGGCGTCGGCTGGGTCTTTTTCTATGCCACCGTGTAAGGACTTTGTGGCAGAATTTTCTAATGCCCCAACGAGCACTGGTGTACCTAAACAACGGTCTAAGACTACCCGCATTGTGGCGTCAATGACTGATGCTGATAGTATTGGTGCTGGCCGTGCTCTAGAAACAGAGGAGCCCATTGCTGCTCTAGTCATTTCATCTGATGAGGCCATACGAGGTAATGCACATTGCACCAGCACCCAATGCAATCGCACAGACTCATTGTTGAAAAAAGAATATGAGTCTACTGCATATGTAACCCAGGCAGAGAACACATTATGCCAATTGCTTCTCGCCACCACTAGGACTCTGCAAGTGGCGAATGTTGACCCCTCAGTCTCTCATTTTCTCCAAACTGCTCTTTTGACTGTGGGACATGTCACACGTGAACTGGGTACGCTTACTGCCATGCTTCTGTCTACCCGGCGCCAGGTGTGGCTTGCAAAAGCTAAGTTGCCGGAAGAGTGTAAGAAGACTTTAAGAGACCTTCCAATCGTTCCTGGACATACCTTTGGACCTAATGTCTCTGAGCTTCTAGATAAAAGGGTGAAGTTGTCAGAAACTACTCGCCAACTTACCGAAACTCACTGGAACCCTGTCTTTAAGGTTCCGCATACTCATGTTCGCCCTCGTCTCGTGGTACCAGAGCAGCATCATCAGCGTCATACCCCACAGTCTCTGGGTTAACATAGGCCACGTGTTGCTGAAGACACACAGTTTTTTCGACCACATCAGCGGCAAATGCCTGGGGGCCAACGCCAGCGTCCCCCCGTTGCCACTAAAGGTCGTACACACAAGGCTTGAAAAGGTGGGGCTGGTGGTCGGACATTTTTCAAGCCCACAATTACTGTATTGGAGGCAGACAACAGTAGATCCTTGGGTTTGGACTACTCTGAGCAGGGGATATAGCCTGCAGTTTCGGCGCCGGACACCAAAGTTCTAAAGAATTGTTCCCACAGTAATAAGAGATGCAGCTCATTCAGCAGCTCTCTCTCTCTCAGGAAATGTGTTCTCTGTTAGAGAAGGGAGCAATCGAAAAAGTTCACCCTCTCGTGCAAAGGGAGGGTTTTTACTCGACCTACTTTCTGGTTCCCAAGAAAGACGGCAGTTTTCGTCCAGTTCTCGATTTGAGACATCTCAACATGTTCCTGAAGACGCTTCCTTTCCGAATGTTATGTGCTGCCGATGTTCTCCATGCTGTCATGAAGGGTGACTTGAAAATCAATTTGAAAGATGCTTATTTTCACATTCCGATTGTTCTTCATCTTTGGAAATTTCTTCGATTCTGCTTCAAAGACCAGGCCTACCAGTTCAAAGTTCTTCCGTTTGGCCTGTCTCTGGCCCCTCGCGTGTTCACAAGGTACATGATTGAAGCTCTGTACCCACTATGGTCCAGAGGGATACGAATCCTACCCTACTTGGACGACTGAATGTTGTGTGCCCCTTCAAGTCAACAAGCTGTCAGAGACAGCAGTTTGCTTTTGGACAATGTGCAAAGGCTGGGTCTCTCTGTAAACAGAGAAAAAAGTTGCCTTGTTCCAGTGCAACAAATCACTTAAATCGGGATGTTTCTGGACTACCGTGCGATGTCTGCCACCCTGTCACAAACCAGAGTGTACAACATTCTTCACCTCATCACTCACTTCCGGCTGGGAGTGAGTCTTCAATACAGAGTGTTGCTTCAACTCTTGGGTATGCTGACTTCTGCCACATCAGTGATACTACTGGGCTTGCTCCACCTCAGGCCTCTTCAGTGGTGGAACAACAGTCTGGGCTTGAACCCTGCCAGACATCGACATCGCTTGATCGTTTTAAGAGCGTTGAGACCATGGAATCGACAGGACTTTCTGAAATCAGGTGTGCCCCTAGGTGTCGTACCCTCTTGCCGGGAACTTGTCACAACCGATGCTTCTCTCAGTGGCTGGGGGGGCAACATGGAATCACAGAGGTGTCTGTGGCCCATGGTCTCAAGTACGGTCCAAGGATCACATCAATCTCCTGGAGCTACGTGCGGTTTTCCTGGCCCTGCAGTATTTTTTACCAGTTTTAGTAGGCCATCATGTGCTTATTCAGTTAGACAACACCTCCACAGTATTCCATCTAAATCATCAAGGGGGCACAAAGTCTCTCAAGTCTCTACATCTTACTCAAAAGATTCTCACATGGTCTCTCCCTCGTCTAGCATCGCTGAGGGCAGTTCACTTGTCGGGGTCAAACAACCAAGTGGCAGATGCTCTGTCCAGGGATCATCTAAACCCGGGGGAATGGAGGATTCACCTAGATGTAGTACACTGTAAAAAATGATTTTTGGGGCTTGTAAATAAAGATAGTATAATCCAAGTACATTTTACAAATAAATCATATTTTGTCTCTTTACTTCAAAATGTCACATTTAATTCAATAAGCTACTTATTACTTCTTTTTTATTTATTGTGCTTAAAATACAATAGTAAATTCAAATGGATATACCCAAGTAATATTTACTTAGTGTTTCGTAATAATGCAAAAATAGACATAACCGAGTAAAACTTACTTCACAAAGTCAGTAAGTCTATGCGCATGCTCTCTGATTCAAACTTGGTGCGGATGGAGCAGACGAGAGCAACCGAAGGTTTCCTCACACAGACTGATGTGATATTTACAAGGTAAGTTACATTATTTGTTTATTGATCAGTTTGGATTCGTTTGCAGAAAGGTATAGAGCTCCTGTCTGCAGTTTTGGTGGTTAAAGAGTTAAATCCATGAAGTGTTTTGAGTGAGTTTGCTAAAGATCCGATTAGCATTAGCATATTAGCAAATGACATCTGTGTCTAAAACAACTGTGTTGTATTCTAAATATAATCTATAGAGAAGTTTAATCAACAGTGAACTTAAAGATGATTTTTCTACTAATACAAGTGTCCAAGCATATCGTTAAATTGCAATAAGGACATAATTAACCGAACATTAAAGTTACCCTCCCTGCTATCTGCACTATAAATACTAGTTTTCTTAGACTGGAGAGCCTCAGAACTCATTTGAACCCAGAATGATAAGTTACCTGAGCCCTGAGAGGCCAAAACATGATGTAGAAAGATGTATTTATTAATCCATCCACATTAACATATGCGAATATACTCCTTATTAAACTATAGTGATATATTATATTCTAGTAACAGTACTGAGTATGTTCAAGCAGCCTCTATACTTGTGAAACATTTATTGCTGATAATTGAAGAGTCTAAAATAAATTACCTGATCAAATTTGAAATCAGTAATATCATTATATGTTCATTTAATTTTCTGACATTGACATTTCTAATATGTTCAACAGATTTCTCTCACCATTCAAGCTCATGCAAGGTAAGTTGGATAACACATTTATATAGATATACTAATGTATTCAACATGGATATGTGTGTGTGGTTGGCAAAAATTGTTGATTTGACTACTAAATCATAATGTGTTACATTTTATTTCATTTATCTTAGATCAATAATGAGAACAGAAGCATAACCACAACCCCCTGTAGCCAACCTTTCTGCAAAAACTGGACTACATTCACTCAACCAGGTAAATGTATATATTGCACATCCAATTTCCAGCTGCTTCCTGACTTATTAGATATGCAGTTATATGTAGATGGAGATTTACACTGTTACTGGTTAATGACCACTGAAGTTTACTTTTGTTTTAATCAACAAGTTGAAGACAAGTGAGATGCCGTGATCCACTGCCTGCTTTCCTACCTGGGAGAATCATCTCAGGAGCTCATTGAAGACTACCAGGTACATTAAAAATGTCTAAATTAGTTTTTACTTTGGATATGTAAGGTTCTTTAAGTGTTAAAGACATGTTAGTATTTCTATCCCCCACATTTTTTACTTTTGGTTAACTTTTAAAAACTATAATCACTTTATTCTACAGAGCACAGGTCTTAACATCAATACAGTTTATTATATCATAAAGCAAGAGGTAACATTGATAACATTGCAACTAACTGTACAGAATTTTAATCACTTTGCACTTATTTGTGTATTTGACAGGATGTCGAGAGAACTGCTTAAAGACTGTACTACAGAAGAGGAAGATGCCAACATAGATGACCCCATCATTCTTTCTGAAAGGACTTTTTAAATTTGTTTATTGAGAAGTTTAATAAATTAAAGTACTGAATGGAAATGTCTGGTAGTGTTTTTAATTAAGAAACAGTTTAAATAAACATTTAAATATATTACTATTTTAATATTTATTTTTATCCAATATTATCTTTTTTAGTTATCCTAAATAAACTTTACTTCAAAATGTTAAATAAAATATGGTGATGAAATTTTATTTAACATTCTGAAGTAAAGTTTACTCAGGATAACTAAAAAAAGATAACTGGGAATATTGGATAAAAAATAAAACTAAAAATAGTAGTATATTTAAATGTACAACTTAATTTAATTTTACAAACAAAAAGTTAGTAAAATTTACTTAGAATTTCCCAAGTAAATTTAACTTAACATTTCTAATTAAATGTACTAATAATTATGGTTAGTCTTTTACTTGGCAAAGCTTTGAAGATTTACTAACCTTTTCTGAGTGAAAAATATTTCCAAGTTTTTTTTCAAGTAAACCCTACTCCTCATTTTTTACAGTGGACAGTTGATATGGAAACAGTTCAAAAGAGCGGAAGTGGACCTTTTTGCAACTGAGGCAACCACTCACTGTCACTTGTGGTTTGCAAGAACGGAACCGTCCAGCCCATTGGGACAGGACGCCCTGTCTCACGAGTGGCCAGATTTTCTCCTTTATGCTTTTCCTTCTCTTCCACTGTTATTGGAGACATTGCACAGGATAGCACAATGCAGCCACAGAGTATTGCTCATTGCACCTCGATGGCCAGCCAGACCATGGTTTCCCATGCTTTTGAAACTGTTGGCAGACAGGCCATGGCAACTTCCGCTCCAAAAGGACCTGTTGTCACAGATAGATGGTGCGGATTGGCACCCAGATCCCAGCCCGACTGAAACTTTGGGTTTGGCCTCTGAGTCCAGGCCTCTTTTGACTGACTGTGAGCCTGCAGTTGTCCATACCATAACTAGTGCTAGAGCCGCTTCTACACGTCAGCTCTATGCAGCACGCTGGAGCCTTTTCTCTTCGTGGTGTAGGAGTTGTCATTTGGACCCTGTGTGCTGTGACATTCCAAAAATTCTGAGTTTTTCCACATCGAAAGTTTATGTGGTGGTCATTTCGGCGTATCATGAGCCAATTAATGGTTCATCTGTGGGGTCTCATGTCTCTTGTCATTCCACTAGGTCTGTGTCGATGTCCTGAGCTGCTTTTAGAGGTGTCTCTATGGCAGAGATCTGTGCAGCGGCTACTTGGGCCTCCCCTTGTACTTTTGCACGTTTTTACAAGCTTAACATTGCTACCCTGCATCCTGTCAGTTCAGCGGTCCTTCAGGAACAGGTATGACTGGTTGGCAGGTGAGTGGCATTCCTCATGACTATGTTGGTACAAGTCATCCACTAGTGCTTTGCACCGTCTCTGGCACAGAACGCTAGTTTCGTATGTAACTGTGGTTCTCCCAGAAAGACTTTTCAGGAGGCAGATAAACATTTGAACATTTATTGTGAATTGTTTGCACAAGTGTAAGTTCGTTACGATCCTTTCATAAAGTCCTTTGGCGTAAGCCTCGTCTATGGTGGAGAATTCCGGATGAGCTGGCAGATCCTGCCTGAAGATGAAGGCAGGGCGAAGCCAACCCCAAAAGACAAAACTTGGTTCAGTTTTGTAGCAATCCTAAAACAGAGAATGACATTTACGTGAGATGGCTTATATTAAATGCCCTGATAGTCAGAGCTAAGAGTATGCCCCGACGGGCCGAAGAGATTGAGAGCGTGCCCCGACGGGCCGAAGAGACTGAGAGCATGCCCCCATGGGCCGACGAGACTGAGAGCGTGCCCCCACGGCCGAAGAGACTGAGAGCATGCCCTCACGGCCGAAGAGACTGAGAGCGTGCCCTGACGGGCCGAAGAGACGGAGAGCGTGCCCCGACGGGCCGAAGAGACGGAGAGCGTGCCCCGACGGGCCGAAGAGACGGAGAGCGTGCCCCGACGGGCCGAAGAGACTGAGAGCGTGCCCCGACGGGCCGAGAAGACTGAGAGCGTGCCCCGACGGGCCGAAGAGACTGAGAGCATGCCCCGTCGGGCCGAAGAGACTGAGAGCGTGCCCCGACGGGCCGAAGAGACTGAGACGGAGCAAGACGGAGCCCCGTCAGCCACGCTGTGCTAGACGGAGCCCCCGCATGATAGCTGTGTGAGACGGAGCCCCGGCGGGCTGGCTGTGCTAGACGGAGCCCCGGCGGGCTGGCTGTGCTAGACGGAGCCCCGGCAGGCTGGCTGTGCTAGACGGAGCCCCAGAAAAATTGCAGCGTAAAGCGGACTCTGCGTTTCCGTCTGACGCATTCGCGTGCATATAAATGGAAGTCTATGGGGAGAAAAGTCCAGTGTGAGCCCTGGCGGGCTTGGTGTGCGAGACGGAGCCCCGGCGGGCTTGCTGTGCGAGACGGAGCCCTGGCGGGCTTGCCGTGCGGGATGGCACCTCGGCAGGCAGCTAGGCTGGATCTAGGTTACCTTGTATGAAACCCGTGAAATGGGCAATCCGTTATGATTTAGGACAATTAATGTCTAGTCTTTTAGAGAATTGGAGTACATCCCCTAAATTATGATTAGGTCCTGTCGGAGGATGATGACAGGCAGTGTTCACCCCCAAAAATAAAATACCCAATAGTTAAGATTTTCCTTGTTGGAATTTCTTACGTAGTCGATAAATTGTTGCGAAGGCCTGTCCATGTGATGACTGGGTGTTACTGACAGTTGTTCTAATGCTAATGTTCTTTATATTAGGGATGTGCACGATTATTCATTAATCGAACCCATCAGCGATGATCGAGCATGAAAACGATGATCGATTGGCTCTAAAATTAAATTACTTTCAATCTTTCTGATTGGTTATGCTGGTATTTGGGCGGTAGTTTGATATTTGATTGGTCATGGCTGCAGTGAGTTGCCGTCTAGAGAAGAGACCGGAGCGCAGATCGAGTATAGGGGGGTCACACAGCAGAAGCGCCGTGTTGCGCCAGGCAGCGCATTTCTGAAATCTAAACGTAGGTTTCCATCAGGGTACACGGCGGTGCCCAGCACGACTCAGGACATGATTCATATTTCTGCCACGATGCAAAACAGCATCTGAATAGTTTCATTTTAAATACAGTGCGAATGTCCACGTCTGGTGTGTGATACTCTCAGCTGTCATGTGCTACTAAATAGGGTCACATTAAGTGCAGATGAAATGCAACAATAAACCACGATTAAAGAGGCCACGATAGACCTAGCTATATGGAAGAAACCGATGAGGCATAGAAACTGGTAAGTCAAGATGTCATGTAACACGAAGTGCTATAAAATCCGACTGGACAACCACCAGTAGCTGCAAAGACAACATAGGATGATTACATGAAATGGAAAGGAAACGTTTGAAATTTAAACTGTATATAGTGGACTTACATGTTAGGCTGACTATGTACATGTATCAGTTTGGTTGATTGAAACAGCATATTTGCTCGAGGTGTGGACATATACTGGTCTCATGGTTAGGTTACTATTATCATGCCATCGATTTGGTTCAATTTGATATTACTGTGCGTCTGCATAGCGGCTCTTACGGTGTGGCATTCGACTTGTTATATAATGAGTTATATAATGAGAATTCCAGCTTGGAAAACATTTAGAATGAAGAAATTAAAGGCAATAGATATGTGCTCTTTCTGAAATTATGAGTCATGATTCAGTGACTTCTATAATGACACAAGGGTTAGACTTACCTCATGCAGACTACGTATACGAGTAACGTATTTAAGGTAATAAATAATGGATATAAGATCACCGAGATGAAAGGCTGATGAAGATGACTTAAATCCCGTCGAAGATCTCATGATAATTCTGGAATCCAGCTCTGGGTTGTTTAAAGGGTAACGTAGTAGGTTGCGTATGATTATTGCTGGATTTCAGCATTGTTAAATTCATATGTATGTAACCGAGGTAGATTTTGCGAATAGGAGCTAGAAGTGCTAAAAGCTAGTAACATTATGCAAGGACATTTAAAAACGTACGATCGGTGGATCGACGAGTAATGAAAGCGAAATCAATAAATAGCGAAATTAACGTGATTTGACGAAGCTGTAAACCTTGAACTTTAAGCTGTTACGCGAACACGGACTGAGGAATACACAAACTCATGAGACATAAACAACGCCGGGCAGTCCAACTTCCGCAACGTGACCGAAACTTCCGCAACGTCACCTGAGTACAGCGAAACAAATTGTTGAGATGGGCTTATATATTAGCTTGCTTGGTTGTTATAGGCTGACGAGATAATTATTATGAATGACGTGACATCTCAGTCTTCCTGGCAGAACTATCGCTAAAGCTTTTATTTCTGTGAATTCCGGATGACCGCCAGAGTTATTTGTCATTCAGATTGTGTGAGAAGAGCTCATGGAGGCAGAGAATTGAGCTGGAGCAGCTCATATCTTCGAGGCTCCGCCTCTGTCACCATGTGACCATTTTGGTATATAATCATGACCTGTCTAGCTAGCGCAGCGACAATCCACTAGTGCTTTGCACCGTCTCTGGCGGTCATCCGGAATTCACAGAACCACAGTTACATACATAACTAGCGTTTATGTTGCTTCTATGATGTCTGAGTGTTCTCCATGTCCTTGTTTTGTTTACGTTTTAATTTGAATTATCAGTAAACTTGGAAAGACTGCGTTTGCATCCTCACATTTGTTTCACTCCTTCCACAACACGTCAGACATAACGGAGTGCTGATTTGTTAGGTTTGATTTAGTAAACAGTAGTAGTTTCTATAGACAGCTAGATTTTCCTGTGAAGTCGTGAGTAATACTGGTTCAATTTCACTTTTTGACCCTTTGTTAATGTTTATACTTTTAATGTGATGCTTGCACTTTTAGAACAATTCACTGCTTGCGTTGCAAAAAAAGACATTTTTACTATATAATTGAACTCATCATTATTATTTGATAACCTCTAGTAATACACTGCATGAAGACAAAATGAATATCCTCTATATAGAAATGCAATTGCAATTTATTGGGATTTATTGAAAAAAAAATTTAAAATGAAAATAAAAAAAACTTTTAGGTTTGTACTATATATTTATGACATTAAAAACTCCTGGCTAGTAGGCTGTTTCTCTGTGTGCTGCCATATCATACTTACCTGCTGAGAGGTGACTAGAAGTCACCTGAATGTGCATCAACAGTAGACCCTTCTCATTCTGTAGGTTGTGAGATGTTTGCACTGCAAAAAATGCTTTTCTTACTTAGATTTTTTTGTCTTGTTTTTAGTCCAAATATCTAAAAATTCTTAAATCAAGAAGAATTTTCTAGACAAGCAAAACATATTGTCTTGTCTTAAGAAATAATATGCCAAAATTAAGTGAGTTTTTCCTTAAAACAAGCAAAATAATCTGCCAGTGGGGTAAGCAAAATAATCTTATGTCAAAAGGAAAAACAAGATTGTTTTGCTTACCCCACTGGCAGATTGCTTGTTTTAAGGAAAAACTCATTTATCATAAAATTTAATATTGTCATATTATTTCTGAAAAAAAGACAATATGTTTTGCTTGTCTAGAAATTGCTTTTTGATATAAGAATTTTAAAATTTTTGGACTAGAGACTTAGAGTTGTCTAGCAGAACAATGTCCACAGCATCAGACTTCTTCCACCAGCCATCGCTTCCCAAGCTAAAATGCGCATACACGGCTTTCTGTGTTAACACACTTCTCATCAGAGAATACCCAATGCACCGTGGGAGTTTGTGCACTGAATAATTGTGCAATAATTGTGCACTTTGTTTCAATACTTATAGGTTGTTTGCAATTACGTGGTTCTGGTGACACGCGAAAATCAGATGGAGGTCAGGAAGGAGATTTGAAAGGAGATATAAATAGAAAATAACCACATATGTTGGGCATGATCCTTATCATGAAGAGTTTTCTACTGAACTAAAATATATTTGCCTGTCATCAAGGCGGTAGATAGTGTAAGCTATCACATGAACACATATAGTAAATACTATAGATAATTACTTGAGTTAAAATGTCAAAGTGATTATATTGTTGCTGTGGTACATTAGTAATAAATTATCCAAAAAGCTTCAGTTTTCTATGCTATAATCATCGCAATGCACCACAGTTTACGCTAACGTTAAAGTATTTAAAACAGTTTATCAGTTTACTATGCTACAATATTCGGTAGCATTCATTAACAAAGAGTTGTACACATTATACACTTTACTATAGTGTTGTTCAAAAACATGTTTATAATAAATTACTATATTTTTTTCCCCCATGCGGATAACGTTATATCTTCCAGACATCACGAAATAACAGATGAAAGCATACAAAAGCATGTTGCATAGTCTACATTATATTATTTATTATTTTGTAAGGGGGAAAAGTGCTCCACAATAATAACCGTCTAATTTTGCTCACCTTTCTTTTTTGTTCTGTCGATCAACTAACCAATAACAAACATTCACTGCTGCACATCTCGATGTTAACGTTAAGGTTGTTTATTCTGCCGAAATGCCAGTAAAGACTTGGATTATTGCAAAACAAGACAGAAAATTAATTGCAGCGATTACATGACAGGGCACGTTATTTATATTCTCCTGGATTAGTGTGTTGGTGTTTGTATCTGATTTTTATATAACACATAAACATATTTATACACATAGTTAGGCCTGTATTCAATCTTTATTGGTGCTGTCAAACTAATCGCGTTAAAAAAAAGCTTGTACACATGGATGTACTGAAAAAATCTTTATTACATGCTGCCTTCTGTTTTTCAGCCAGTTTCTTGAACTTTTCCCCCTTTATGAACAAAAACTTTTGAAAGTCTATAAAAGCTTTTGGCATTTCTCATTTTAGCCGATTTAAATAATTATAAACAACATAAAACAAAAACTTTTTGATGTTTTGATAGAGATTCCTATGTAGAGGAACCACTTTCTGCCCTCCATATGAATTTCACGCATCATCAATTATGTCATGGGAAAACGACCTATAGACGACTCACTAAGTGTTACATAATGATCCCATGGTCTGAATATAAGAAGTTTAAAGTCTAATCCATCTGAGGGACTTATCAACCAGCAAAACACAAACAAAGCAACTTCTCTTCCAGTGAACGAGTGCCCAAATTCACAAGTTTTCATCTACTCCAAGTGGATTATATGGATTCTTGTAGGAAGTAATAAATGAGAGTTTAGGGGTGATTTCTGATACAGCAAGGAGCGTAAATTTACAGATTAACATTATTCCAAGCAGATGGAACTCAAAATATTTGTGGGAAAGAGGACAAAAGAAAACACTAGAACGTTCCGGAAACCCATACATGCAACCTGGGTCTATATAATTCGGACATGAAGCACCTAATTAATTTATTATGATATCAATTGTGTTTGTATGCCCTTAGGGGATGCTATAGACCTTTTTCTTGGAACGCAAAATTACCCATTATGCTTTGCGTGTATGCACAAGGAGAATGCGAAGAACTTCCGGTCGGCAGCTGCTGCGTGAAAACGGTCACATTTAGACAGCTTTAAAACGATAGTTTTAATCTATTTTACCTGCTTTTATCATCTTTGAACTAATACTGTTGTCGATCAGCGCCACCTCATAGACTGATCATTTAAAAAATGTGATCTAATAGGACGGAAAACAGCCACTGTGAGGCATTTTACCCTCGATGTCAGACGGCATCTTCTGCAGTTTAAATGGAGCCTCGTCATCGCTAAAGTCAACAGTTTCTCTTTCTTTCAAATATATAACCAACCCAAACAAATGTAATTCACCAAAATGTTTGACACACACACGTAGGCTACTGTACTGTCCCACTAACACACTGATTTCATAACTGTGACAAAGTGAAAATAAAGTGACGTTTTGAAATGACAGAGAAACACAACCCGTGGTAAATACAACACACTAAATGAAACACAAACGACTCGCGATTAGAATGAACAGCAAATCAGCCAGCAGAGTATCAATAACAGACTTTTATTGGTCATTTTTGTGAATTGCATGACTTACACACCTGTTAAGCTTCATGCCAGTAATCTGATTTGCTCTATGATGCAGTGAAGTATTGCGTGTGTGTGTGTGTACATGTGTGTGTGTGCATGCGTGCGCGTGTGTGTGTATTGAAGAGCCGCTGAGCTAAGAGCTGACAGGCCAGGGAGACACACACGCACTGTATTTCTGACGGCAGACACATGAACTAGGAGAACGTTTTTCTCTCGCGCTTGAACCACATCTGACAGATTATAACGGCTTTAACACACACCTATCAAAGGTGTGTTACAAAACCACTCCGTAATCCACTCAAAACGCTATTGAAACCCATTTTCGGAGCGCAAATTACCAGTTGTAAACGCTGTAAACGGAAGTTCTAAACATTCTACCAGAAGACGCTGGTCGCTATGGCGCCCTTCATGCAGCAGCCAAGAAAAAGGTCTATATGATCCATAACTTGTTGTACTATTG
Source organism: Danio kyathit (assembly GCA_903798195.1). Classification (NCBI taxonomy): domain Eukaryota; kingdom Metazoa; phylum Chordata; class Actinopteri; order Cypriniformes; family Danionidae; genus Danio; species Danio kyathit. Next base: position 41,783,366 of record LR812521.1, on the reverse strand, counting down.
AGAAGCATATGAATCTAAAATGTAGTGTTCTTTTTTTTATTGTTCCCAGGACTCTCATAAATTTGGCTGTCAGGTCAGTCAAGCCATGGTGGATCTTATGACCCTGCTAAACCCCGACTTCAAAGACACCGCAAAAGCCAACTCGGATGAACAGACTTAAAACTGGTTTATATTCATGTTTTCTATGATATATGGAGCTATGTCAGTGTCAATGAGGGAAACTAAAGTATCTGAAATCTAGAGTATCTGCATACAGTGCCCAGCATAAATGAGTACACTATACAATAATGTATTTGTGTATGTACCAGTGTTAATTTTGTTGACGAACAAGTTTTTACAGACGAAAACTAGATGAAAACTAAATAAAAATTAAGTGATGATGATGACAACTATAATAAAAAATACTGACATTTTCATTGACTGATAAAAAAAGAGACAAAAGTGTGAAAAAAAAAATCTTTTTGTGAAAAAAAAGTCTTTTTTTTGGAAAATATCCAATCAGAATTAATCTTGGTGTGTGATTCATGATGCACACACGCACATTTGAAAAATAACTGGTCCACAGTAGACGCGGGATGCGATTACGTCATATTCCATAGGGGCGTCAGTCAGATTAAACTGTAATGAAATGGCAACAGCTGAGAGAAAAGGAAGATTCACTTTCAATGTCAAGACAAAAAAAACGTAAACCGTACGGGGAGGAAATAGCTGATAAAAACAACAAAACTATGCGACATCAGCATACTAGGGAATCATCCCGAAATTCACACAAAGGTAAACTCTCATCTTTTTTTATTTACCCGAGTGTGTGCTTTTGCTTAACTGAAACAGAATAGCCTCTCGCTAGTGTAGATTTAGTCAACTAAAATCTTCTAAAATGTAGTCGACTAAAACTAAAATGATTCAGAAGACTAAAATATGACTAAATTAAAATGGCATAAAACTTATGCCTAAAGCATAAACTAAGACTAAAACTTAATCAATATTTGCTGTCAATATTAACACTGGTATATACATGAGATTAGTCAGTACCAAAGCCAAAACTAAAGATAATTAAACTAAATAACTTAAGATTTGTTTTGTTTTAATTATATAGCACATTTAAAAAAACAAATGTTGACCAAAGTACTTTACAAATCAAACAACACACAAAATCTATACTTACACATATAAACTAAATAAAATTAAGTACAATAAAATGCAAGAGACAGAAGATGATTTTTTAAATGAGATTCAAAAGCATCAAGGGAAGAGCATGATCTGATATATAAAGGTAAACCACTTCAGGGAAGGGCTGCAGCAAAAAAAGCCCTGTCTCCTTTTAATTTAGTTTAGTTTAAAACTTTATTAATCCTCTTTGGGCAATTCATTCCGACATGGTGGTGCTTCACATATAACAAGAATGACTCACTTAACACAATAAACATCAACACTTAACATCAAGTACATACAAAAAAAAGAAAAAAGAAATTCAATAACAATAATAAATAATAATAACTAATAATAATCCATCGATGAACTACATTTATTACGTAACCGAATTGCTTCAGACACAAAAGTAAATTTATAACGATTTGTGGAACATCTTAATGTCCTTAAACGTTGCCCAATGGGCATCCACTCAAAATGTTTGTTTAAGGGGTGTGTGCTGTCTCCTAGTATTTTATGTGCCATCCTCAACACCTGCTGTTCATAATAAGGGAAACTCCTAACATTTTTGAGCACTAATTAACGATGCCTTGAAGACGATTCTTGTTTTTTATAGACCAACAAATAAAAGAATAAGACAAAATACTTTCAATAAATGAATTGTAAAAAGTCTTAAGAATAACTTTCTCTACATTAAAAGAGTTGAGTTTCTGCAATAAAAATTGATGAGCCTTATTAACAATTGTATGTGTGTTTTGATCAAATTTCAACCTGTTATCAATAATTGTTCCTAGGTACCTATATTCCTCCAGCACCTCGACCTGTGTGTAATTTATTAGCACCCTTTGGAGAGCAGGTGTTTTTTTTGCCAAAGTCAATGAGCATTTCAATGAGCATTTTATCGAGTCTTGGGAACAACCAGCTGAAACTGTAGTTCATTGTAGCCCAACTGTAACCCAAACTGTTGCTGACCAAAGGGGGCCTATATTTGTATGCCAGTTAATAGTCTGACACCTGGTGAGTTTCTTCCAACTAACCTTTAAAAACAAATAACAACAACATGTACTGAATCCTAAATTGGTGAAGGGACGGTAATACTGGCAATACTGGTAAAATGCTAGTGAATTTCTTAGTCCTAGTGAAAATGTCTAGTGGCTGCATTTAGAAACATCCAAAGGCATGCAATTGAAGCATGAGAAACTCCTGAATACGGTGAATTGCAATAATCCAATCCGGACATAAGTAAAAGATTAACAATGGTTTCCAAATCCTTAGAAGACAGAAAAGGCTTCACTTTAGCAATATTCCTGATAGAAACCACTTCTGACTACAGAATGAATGTGCTTGTAACTTTAACTTTAACTCAAAATCAAAAATAACCTTAGATTTAAAAGGACCTGATTGATTATTTATAGATTCAGAAACATGCAAAGGGCCAAACACTAACACTTTAGTTATTGATCCCTTCAAATGTGATACTTAATATTGTTAAAACAGGTACAAAAAGACTGTAAAGCCATATTTTCTCTCATTTTAAAGGGCCATGAAACCCCCTGTCTCAGCAGGGTGTTTTCACACCTCTAGTTTGAAAAAAGTCAAGAAAAAGGGCGTGTCCAGCTCCGTTTAGGTGGGAGTGTCAGGGGAGGGAAAGAGGGAAGGATATGCAAATATGGGAGTTTCTGTTTGGGCACCCAGACGCAGGGGAGAAAGACAGTAACTGTGTTTACATGGCCATCAGTAATCGAACTACTTGCCAAATTATTAATTTGTCGACTTTAACTGCAGTTTGGCATTTTCACTTTTTATTCAGGAACATTTCCTGCATGTTGCCTGTGACAAACGAGATATTGAAAGCGATGAACTGCTGGAGAATGGAGTTTTAATCCAATGTTTGATACCGCACGGCGAATGGGAGAAAAAAAAAATCCTCCGCATTTCTCGGTAACTTAGATGACTCGGTAGGTAGTGTCAGAAAGCCGTGTGTATATAGACTATATCCTGTCACAAAATGCGGCGAAAATCCTGCATGACGGGAAAAGTTTGATCATGTTTACATTTGGAGAGCAGCATTTACAGCGGATCTTTCAGTCTATAAAATTGGACTATAATATTGCAGTGATATTAATACTGTAAACTTGGTAACTAAATCATTTTGACTGAGGTATGTCTTTAAAAACTGAAAGAGCTCTGCTGACCACGAACTAACTTTGCAATCTGGGTAAAACAAAGGGCACTGCACTGCAAACACACTTACCAAATCTGTAGACAGACAATCAAACTGGAGCTGTGTCTTTTTATTAAAAGGAGACAAGCGGCAAATCCGGATTTCACCATTTCCAGATGAGAAAAACTCTCGGGTAAAAATGTTCCTTACAAACACGTTTCTGTCGCGTGCACTGTAATCCACACGTGAGTCCAGCTGCTCTCTCATAGAGGGAAAATGAAAACAAAACCTTGTTGCTGCACACCGACGACCTGTGTCTCCAAATTCTTGTACTTTCACTTGTTTTAGCAACACAACGTGGCGTCTCTCTGCCGTCTGTACAGTGTATACAGTCTCCGGAGCTATCATGCATATTAATGAAGTTTCACGTCATACACAATAGAGCGCGCTGATTGGTTTGAAGCACGTCTTCTCATGAATTAATGCCGCACACTCAAATGCGTCAGAATGTCCTCAAAAAGACAGACAGCCACTCTCCTGGCTGGATTTACCCCTATGTATCTCATGGCCATGACGCAGCTTCAAAAATTCGTTTCAAACCGGAAGAACGAATTTGCTCAAAATAACGCAAAAACAACCAATTTTCACTTTTTAGTGCAATATATGTGTCCTAATAGTGTTTATAGCAGCGTGGGACACATATATGACTGTCAACAGCTCAAAAAAAGTGTTTTGGTGTTTCGTGACCCTTTAAAGGCAAATAAAGTTGAGCATCACTATCATAAAGATGATAGCTTACATTGTGCTTCTGGCAGATAGCAGCCTAGGGAAGCATATTAATGGTAAAATAAATGCCACCATCGATTTCTCAATATTGTTAAAACAAGTATAAAAGGACTGTAGAGCTATGTTTTCTCCCTTTTTATAGGCATATAAAAATGTGCATTACCAGCATGAAGGCAATAGCTTATCATAATTCTCAGAGATCAAGGAAGCATATAAATGAGAAATAAAGCTAAGTTCAAAATTATTATGATTGGTGATCCATACAGGCAGAAAGATGGATGAAACATTTCCAGAAAATGTTCAACAGAAAAAGTTCTCCCAAAAAGATATAAAAATAAATCAATTCTGAAAATTCAGAATTTCACCCTACAATATTGTATTATGGTGTCAAATACAGCAGTAAAAGCAGAACAAGCTCACATTTTACTGAATAGACAGACAGAAAAACTTTTTAAGAAGAGCTGACTCGGTGCTATGCTGGGCACTAAGTTCTGATTGAATACTTAAACAAAATGACAACACCACTCAACAAACTAGAATGTATATAGGCATATAAAGTTGTCTATCACCAGCGTGAAGGCAATAGCATACAGTACATCATGCTTCTGAAAGATAGCAGCCAAGAGTCCAGGGAAGTGTTCATTAATTCATTTTCTTTTCGGCTTAGTCCCTTTATTAATCTGGGGTCGCCACAGCGGAATGAACCGCCAACTTAACCAGCATATGTTTTGCGCAGCGCATGCCCTTCCAGCTGCCACCCATCCCTGGGAAACATCCATACACACTCATTTACACACATACACTACGGACAATTTAGCCTACCCAATTCACCTATACCACGTCTTTGGAGTGTGGGGAAAACTGGAGCACCCGAAGGAAACCCATGCAAACAGGGGGAGAACATGCAAACTCCACGCAGAAACGGCAGCTGACCCAGCCGGGGCTTGAACCAGCGACCTTCTTACTGTGAGGCGATTGTGCTACCCACTGCGCCCCAGCACACTTTTTAAATAAATTTAAACCAATTGAACATTGGTTATAACTCAGTGTTTTTGAATATTATCCATCCATGTCTTCTTATTCAGGTAACCCACTGCGCCACCGTGCTGCCCCCAATGGAAGTATATAAATGAGAAATAGAGCTAGGCCCAAAATGATTATGATTGGTAAATCCAGATGCGTAAAACAAAATGGCACAACACCACTCAGCAAACTAGAATGTACTATTATTGATAAAAGATCTAAGCCAACCACCACTAATACCTGAATAAGAGGACATGGATGGATAATGTTCAAAAACACTGAGTTGTAACCAATCTTCAATTGGTTTAAATTTATTTAAATAGTGTGCTTGGGCATCACGGTGGTGCAGTGGGTAGCACAATCGCCTAGAGTAGAGTAACTAGAGTAGTCCTGAACTGCCAGCGGGTGACATATTAGTAAACGTTGTAGCGACTCTACCACCCTTACCAGATGATGACCTTCTGGTACTTAGAAGTTAAAGTCACTTTGAGATACTGTACTTCCAATAAGCAGTCAAAGTCACCAGCACTGAGCCAAGTTTCTGTTATGAGCAAAATATTCTCATGGCCTTGACTTGATAACAAATCACAGCTGATGTTTTTCACCGCTGCCAAAACTGCAGGTAGTCTTTTTAATCTCACCAACACATCAAGATCACAGTCCAAAAAATAGTACACGCAAATTTGAAAAATTTGAATTATATTTCTAAACTTAGTAGTTTGTAATTTGTCTTTTTTTGTAATAACATTTGAATTTAAATGTATTATTTTTCTATTCAACATGATGTTCGATACACCTTTTATTTAACTTAATATAACTGTTTAAAGGGCACCTATGATGAAAATCATCTTTTGGAAGCTGTTTGGACAGAACTGTGTGTAAGTATAGTGTGTCTACTGTCATATTGGAGTGATAGAAACACAAAAAAGTCTCTTTTTTTAAATTCCTGACATTAAAATAAGATCCAAATCCCTCCCATTTTGGGGCCCACCACAATGTGACATAAAGCTGCAGTCACACAAGAGTTTGTGTGTGCAAAATTCTGTCGTACGGCGCTGCGAAAAGGGGCGGGATTAAACAAGATGATTAGACATTAAAAAAGCAAGCGATTGCTCCATGTTTTAAATTTCTGTTCAGAGAGGTCATGTTTTGATCCTCGATTCGACTCATGCAGTCAAGTGATGCGATTTCGCAGGTCAGAGTTCACCAAGCTTGAACTTTGCACCGCAGCAACCTGCGAAATCTGATGCATGACCCTGCGTTTCCGGTCTGACGCATTCACGTGCGTATGAATGGAAGTCTATGGGGAGAAAAGTCCAGTGTGACCGCGGCTTTAGAGTGCGGTTTTCCCCACCCACCGAATTGATTGACAGCCGTGTATTAACATGTCTCCGTATAATCATATCAACTAGACAGGACGTTTCGCAAAGCAACAGGGATTAAAAGATCTGTTCAGGGGGGCGCTGCCGAGCGTGATGGAGTAAAGACGTGTTTTCAGCGCTCCTACAGAACCTTAAATAATTATCATAATAACAGCTGTTTAAAGTCTGGGAATGGACAGTATTCGTTCTCGCAAACAAACAGAAGACCACATTGAGTAAATACAGTCGAGGATGGCAACGAATCTCCGTAAATACAAGTATTCCGGCCCTACCACCGCAAGGCCCGAAGCCTCGGGGCAGAGTAGTTCCGGCGAGCCTGGCCGACCTGTCACTTTTACTTCTGGACGGTCTGAAGATACAAATACTGATTTTGAGGCAATAAAGGCAGACATTCTCCGCTCTTTAAGAGCGGACATATCATCTGTAATAAGGAAAGAGTTGAAGAACGCATTGGCCGAGGACTTTGATGCAATTAAATCTGAGCTACAGGCTATGAAAACCGAAATCGCGAACAATCCCAGATAGCAAGAACATTTGGGCCAAATGTGGGTGATAGCTGGCACATGTGGTGGAGGTATGGCATGGCTGAACAGATATGGGCCAGATTATTACCATATATGTTTTGCCATACATTCAGAAAAGGCGGAAATGTTCTTCTGGTTCACAGCTCCTTTTGCAGTATGTGGGCCAGATAACAAAAAACACATCAGGTCCTAGTAAGGCTCAGCTATGGCTGACATCGGTAAACATCGACTTCTGGTTGACTTTGGGTTTGCATTTGGAAAACACGTGAAACTGAACACAGGTGTATCGTTAGCAGACATCTGCCACGCCACACTTCAGTTGCAAAGACTTCTGTGCAAGATTGACATTCTTCCCCCCTGTCATTTGCTTCAGGTAAGTGATAATTTGGCATTTAAAGTGAGTTTACTTAAATATTCAATATTAAATATAAAAGTTAGAACTCATTGAGTGATTAGTTATTCATTTAATTAAGAAATGCATCGAGTTGAATAGTATTTTCCTCTTTAAACGTGTTTACATAACGTTAGCACTCCAACAGTCTGCTGTTTAAAGTAACGTTAGCATTAAAGTTATTGCCAATTTCCAATTATGACAAAATACGGTTTATTTATTAAAGATAAATATCAATTTGTGTAAATGTTTAGTCATGTTTTAGTGTGGGTATAACGTTTCTGTACAATATAGAGCCAAAACTCAACAACAAACATTTATGAATCAACAAATTTTTGTTGTCTAATGGTCATTTGATATCATTAAATGTAATGTAACTGATTTCAATAACCCTGTTTGACCAGCGTGACGCTGTAATGGGACAGTTTTTAGCTCTTCTGGGTTCAATTCAAAAGAAGCAGAGACCTTTACTCTTAATAACAAACTGGACAACAAAAATGACAGCACTTAGAAAGCATTTAATCATAGTGACGTGATAATGGCACGATGCAATCTCTGCAATCGTCACTTTGACCACAGTATGTTCATTTATATTAAACTTATACAATAGATTTAAAGCAAACATAATTACAGTATTTATCCTAAAGAAATAACAGTGAAAAGTTTAGAAGTTATTAAGCTGCTCAAATATAAATAAATAATATTATTGCATATGTAAGTAGTTTGGTTTTTAAAAGATTAACCATGTTAGCTGTTTTGATCATTTTACAGTTAAAATTATAGTTCACATAAAAGTTGTGATTGTCATCATTTACTTTTCCTTCACTTGTTCCAAACCTGTTTAATTTCTTTCTTCTGTTGAACACAAAATAATATATTTAGAAGAAACCTGGAAACATGTAACAATTGACTTCAGTAGTATTTGTTTTTCCTACTATGTAAGTCAATGGTTACAGGTTTTCAGCTTTCTTCAAAATATCATCTTTTGTGTTTAGCTGAGGAAAGAAACTCATAAAGGTTTGGAACTATGTGAACTTTATTACATATTCAGCTAAAACAATGCTACTTCGAAACACAAAGGCAATGCCACATAAGTGTTTGGGAAATTGTTTTTTTATTTATTTATGTATTTTTATTGATTTATTTATCATTTAATTTAGTCAATACACTACAAAAATGCCTTTCTTATTTTTTTCCTTGTTTCTAGTCCAAATATCAAATAAATAAATAAAAAAAATAAAAAAATAAATAAAAATCTTAACTCAAAAAGTCCTGCCGCTTAATTTTAAAAATCTATACACATAGTCTAATGTGTCAACCCAGAAAGTGTCAAAAATGAGATCCAGGCAATGTGGGCTGAAAATTTAAGTCAAGTGCAGGCCAGAAGATAATGACCTAGTAAGTGCTTGGGTTAATGTTCACAAAGCTGGAACACTTTAGATTTGCAGAAAATTTTCAACTTAACTGGGATAAATTATTCATTAACAATTTATTGCAATTGTTTAAATAATGTGTAATCAGTAAAAAACGAGTTTTAAAATTGTCAATATTTGAAAATATATAATATTTGAATGAATATTAAAAAATGTAACAGATTACATGTATTTGCTTTCACCACACAGTTTAGCATTTTGATTTGTATTGTAATTTTGCAGCTGTTCCTCCAGGTTGTATTGCTGATCATATTATTTAAACTCTTCACTGCAGGTGGTTAGACAGAAACCTCTCACTCCTCTCATTGAGCGTAAAACAAAAATATTGCTGTGAATGCAGTCTACATCCAGTCTCTAAAGAACCTTTGACTGCTTTTAACTCGACCAACAACTTGTTCAAGCACTTGAACAGAAGGCATTCTAGGACAATACTCGTCACCAAGGAGGACACCGGCACCCAGAAACACAGAGGCCCAACTCAGCCTAAACAAGCTAAATTGGACCTTTGTGCAGGATCGGGAGTGAAGGTATCTTCTGAATGTAAAGAGAAGTGTAGCTGCTTATGGGGCCGTTCACATATCGTGTCTTTTGTGTGCGCGCATTGGGATTGCAAATTGTGCACGCTCACATTTCCCAAGCTCACTCAGTTGAAAACCACGAGTCACGCAGCAAGAACTGACCGATGATCAGCTTTAGGCTTTGTACGTATGGAATATACACATTTCAGTAGAGTAATTACCTCAGACACACACAGAACACCCAAACGCTGCAGTGCTTTTCATACTATGGTTGTTAATAGTTACAGGTATCCAGTTTTCCTCTAAATGTCGTATAAAAAAAAAAAGACAAACAGATTTGGAACAAGTGAATGATGAGAGAATTTTAAGTTTTGAGTGAACTCTTTATGTCTTTTGAATATGTCAAGCTGCTGTGATCAACCCATTGTAATGTTTTTCAGTGAATATTAAATTACGGAAATAGCTGCAGTTTATTTTGTATTGTGTAGGTACATTTTATATGTTTTAAATGTCACTTCAAAGTAAAGTAATTAGTAATCTGATTTTTTTTTACATGAAGTAAACTATTACTAATCTATTTACTTTTTACTACTGTAATCTATTAGTGTTTTAAGTAACTTACCCAACACTGTATATTTATATACACTACCAGTCAAAAATTTAGGGTCAGTTTAAAGAAAATTATTCCATTCAAGGTGGCATTTATTCATGTAAAAAAAAATCTTAAATTAGTAGTAAATATTTATTAAAATTGTAAATATCTATTTTCTTATTGTATGTAGTTTCAAATGAAATGCTTACCACAGTTATTATTGCTTTTATTACTATTACCATTAATAATAATAATTATTATTAATATTAGAGTGATTTCTGAAGGATCATGTAACTCTGGAGACTGGAGTAAAAAAGCTGAAAAGTCATCATTAAAATCACTGGAATAAATGATTAAATTAAATGATAAACTACTTTGGAACAGTTATTTTATAGTGCAATAACATTTCACAATTTTACAATGTGTACTGTATAAATGCAGCCTTGGTGAGCAGGAAAAGCTTATTTTAAAACATTTAAAATCACACTGAACCCAAACTTTTGACCGGTAGTATATATATATATATATATATATATATATATATATATATATATATATATATATATATATATATATATATATATATATATATATATATATATATATATATATATATATATATATATATATATACATATATACATACATATTAACAAAGAAAAAACTTTGAGTACATGTAAATGTACATTTATATGTATTATATCATCTTTGCATCAAATATATAACATTTATATTTAACAATTATTTCTATTTTTATTTGTATTTTTCTGTTTGTATGTTGGTAAAATGTTTTCTAACTCTTTATTTGTCCTCAAGAGTTCACACTTCGCTGATGATTGATTATAAAGCTTGTTTGGCGTGCTGTCCCGGGAGAGAGCCCTGAGCTCATGAGATCCTCGAGCTCGGGGCTCCCTCCCGTTGCAAGGCGAGAGGGGAGATCGAGCTCAGGTAGATCTCGAGAACTCCCCCTCGTAGTGGTTGAAGTGCCGATAGTAGTTCTCTTTAAAGAGATAGGTACTAGATAGTGAGCAAGTCAATGGTGTTGGTTAATAATTAACTTAGGTTGCATGTTTTTTAATCGGTGGGAGGAAACCGGAGGACCCGGGGAAAACCCACGTGAGCACGGGGAGAACATGCAAACTCCGCACAGAAAATGCCCGCTGGTTTGGTAAAGCCTAGAACCATTGACATTCTTGCTGTGAGGCAACAGCGCTAAGCGCTGGGCCACCGTGTCACCCATCTAGAAGAGAGGAGGAGTAGGGGTGGAAGGGGGGATTCTTCAAAGCGAAGATAGTGGTGATATGAAACCCAGGGTATTTATGGTAGCTTGGGGATCATCTGATTGGTGCGAGTTGATTTGGATAATGTGGGTCCAGCCGCTAGCAATCATAAGCACGTGATCCTCTCGAAATTAGTTTATAAATAAACTTCACTTCAAGAGTTCACACTTCGCTGATGATTGATTATAAGCTTGTTTGGCGTGCTGTCCCGGGAGAGAGCCCTGAGCTCATGAGATCCTCGAGCCCGGGGCTCCCTCCCGTTGCAAGGCGAGAGGGGAGATCGAGCTCAGGTAGATCTCGAGAACTCCCCAAAAATGCTTTATATAGCTCGGGACAGCAGCCGCGTATTGAAGAACCCCCCAAAAATGCAGATGGAACAATGCTATAACCGGCTGCTGGATATAATATTGGTTGCTTAGGAAGAAAGGCTCCGGCGGGAGCAGCTGAAAGTAGACTCTTGCTGGAGTCTAAGCTGGGGCGTGGGAAGGGCGGGATTGACTCCTGCGGGAGTCGAAGCTCGGATGTGCTCCTGCGGGAGCGAGAGCTGGGATGGGAAGGTTCCTGCAGGAGTCTGGAAAATTTTTGGACTGTGAAGACTCCTGCGAGAAAGGGTGTGAGGTGGGCTGGGGGGGCATGAATTCCTGCGGGAGTTGAAGCTCGTTTTAGTCACTCCTGCGGGAGTTAGAGCTGGAGATTGATGGCCTAAGCTGAAGAGAAAAGTGGCAGGCTGACTCGCCGAAATAATATAGAGAAAAAAGGGGGGGGCGGAGGATCTCAACGCCGGAAGGAAGAGAGAATAAGGGGAATCATTCAACCGCACGCATGCGAGCCTACGCACGTGTAAAGACACGCACGCTAGGGCCCGCGATGCGAGCTTACGCTCGTGTATGGATACACGTAATGCATACGCACGCACCTGAACACACATGCTCATACAACATACATGCGCATACCCTTGTATATGCTTATATACAAGTGTGTATGCGTACCTAGTGGCCATGGGGGGGGGCGGTGATGACTCCTGCGGGAGTCGAAGCTCGGGGTGACCCCTGCGGGGGTCAGAGCCATGGAGGGGCATTTCTCCTGCCGGAGTCTGGGAAAGGGAGGGGGCGGTGGAGACTACGGCAGGAGGGCCGGGGCGGGACTCCTGCGGGAGTCGAAGCTCGTTTTAGTCACCCCTGCGGGAGTTAGAGCTAGGGATTGAGGGCATATGGAAAAAGATGAGAGTGGCGTGAGAACTCGCCGAAATTGAGATAGAGAAAAATGGGGCGGAGAATCTCGACGCCTGAAAGAAGAAAAGGAAGGAGGGGTATCATACATGCGCACACATACGAGCCTACGCACGTGCAAAGACACGTGCGCTAGGGCGCAAATGCGTGCGCGCTGACGCAAACACACGTACTCATGCATATATGCGCATTCACGTGCATATACACACACGTGTCTACGCGTTGCTAAAGGCTGGGAGGGGCGGTGATGACTCCTGCGGGAGTCGAAGCTCGGAGTGACCCCTGCGGGGGTCAGAGCCATGGGGGGGGGGGGGGGGAGGGGTGGGGGGACAGGAACCGGTAGGAGTGGGGGAGAAGGGAGGGGGCAGTGATGACTCCTACTGAAAGCGTGACTGTGAAGGGGTGGGGCGGGGAAGGGCTTGGCAGGACCCCTGCGGGGGTCGAAGCTCTGTGTGAAAATAAAGGTAGCTAGGGTGCTACGTGGCAGAGTCATGCTCGTGCCCTTGAATGGCAGAGTCGTGCTCGTGCCCTTGAATGGCAGAGTCGTGCTCGTGCCCTTGAATCTTGGGTGCTTCATGGCAGAGTCATGCTCGTGCCCTTGGTCTTTGGATGCTTCATGGCAGAGTCATGCTCGTGCCCTTGAACTCTGGTAGCTGGTTGTCTGCTAGAGAGGATCAGCTGGGCTTCCTTGAGATGATAGTGGCTGAGGCGGATGTAGGTTTTGAAGGCATCGGAAGACCAACGCCCTAGGGTTTGGATCTGTTGTTGGGAGAGCCCGTGGTGGGCTGCTGTGGTGGCTGCCCCTATTCTGAATGAGTGGCTAGAGAATGGTTCGGGGGGAAAGCCGGAAATGCGGAGAACTTCTTTTAAATGCTTTTGAAACCAAAAGCGTGTTACTGGACGGTTAGCGTCGTCAGTAAAAAGGGGGGCGAGGGGGTTGGGCTCTTGGGCTCTTCTAAAATGTAAAAAAGCTAGGAGGGTCTGAAAAGGGTGAGTGGGGGAGAGGATGTCGAAAATGTGGATGTAGTGTCCTTTCCGAGTCTGGTCTGTTTTGCTTTGTTTAATAAAGAATGAAATAGTTTCTTTATTTTGCAAATTCAGATCAGACACGGTGGGGTGGATAGTGGGGTTGAAATTAGCTGTTATTGTTAATTCTGAACATCTTAGAAAGCCAAAGAAAGCTAAGGTGAACATGGCGTCAAGGGTGTGAGCTGTGTGTGTTGAAAGGTATCCTTTTCGTAATGTATGGATGCACTTGGATAGTATATGAAGGGTGATGGGTTGTCTAGGGTCAGGGGGGGAGGGGTGGGCTTTTTGGATACCTTTAATAAGAAGGGTGGTTTGGGAATTGGTGATAGTGTCTGAGGGGGACCCGTGGATCAGTTTGTGGAAGAATTGGATTCCACTGAGATAGCTTCTGATAGAGCTAGCTTGGATGTTTTTTGCTACGTGTAAGTGGGAGATGAATGAGGCGATGGAGAGAAGGGAAAAGTCTGGGAATGGTGTTTTGTAAAGGGAGTGGAAGTGTTTGAATGAATTCCATGCAGTAATGTAAGACTGTAGGGTTCTAGGGACGATAGCCTGGAGGATGAGGGATATGGAGGTTGCATGGAGGTGGTAGAGTGGGTGGCTTATGGGAATATCATCTCTGAATAGTGAGGTACTGGTGTTGGATGGGGATCCGCCTCTGGAACCAATCGCCAAAACTTCTGGAAAGAGAAACGAGACAGAGAGTCAGCAATTTGGTTTTTGCAACCTGGTACATGTTCAGCAATTATACAGAACTGTTTTTTAGCTGCTGTCCATATTAAGCGCCTTAATAAGGGCATCAGCGTCGGAGCGTGAGAACGCCCTTTGTTTATGCATTGAACTACTGCTTCGTTGTCGCAGTGTACTAGAATGCTGGATGCGGCCCATTCATCGCCCCATAAAATGGCCGCAGCGACGATGGGATATAGTTCAAAAAGGGCAGATGATTGTTGGTTTTGGGGGATTACGAGCATTTGGGGGGGCCATGGTGAAGCGAACCAGCGCCCTTCGTAATAACCCCCAAATCCAACTGAGGGGGCGGCGTCGGTGAATAATTTGATGTCTATTGGTGATGCTATCAGGTCGTTGTAGAAAAAGGAACAGCCGTTCCATTGCTTAAGGAATGAGATCCATAAGCTGATTTCGTCGCAACTGGGTTTAGAGAGAAGAATGGTGTCTTCTAAACCGGGAGCTGTGGTGGAGAGCTGGAGGAGGTGAGTAATAAACGGACGGCCTTGGGGAATTATTCGCATGGCGAAATTAAGATGTCCGAGAATAGAGAGAAGCTCGCGTTTAGTTTGGGACTTGTTTTCTAGGAAAATTTGACATAATGATGTGATGCGGTTGATTTTTTCTTTTGGAAGGGATGCTTGGAATTTTTCAGAATCTAGATTAATGCCCAGAAATTCGATGGAAGTGCTGGGACCGGAGGTTTTTTCCTCTGCGAGGGGGATTCCTAGTTCGGCGAAAACCTTTTGGGTGATCGCTAGGTGTTTGGAAGGGGGGGAGGATGGAGGAGAAATGATGAGGAAATCGTCTAGTAGGTGGATAAGGAATGGGATGCTGTAATTATTGGATAAAATCCAGCATATGGCTTCGGAGAGCATGTCGAAAATTTTGGGGCTGCTTTTGCAGCCGAATGTTAGTCGGACTGCAAAATAGAATTGAGAGCGCCAGTGAATGCCAAAAAGATGCCAATAATCTGGGTGAATTGGCATGATTTTGAATGCGGATGCAATGTCGATTTTTGCGAGCCATGCGTTGCGGCCAGCTTTTTTGATAAGGGAGATCGCTTGGTCTATGTTGTGGTATTGTAATGAATATTCGTCAATCGGTATGGTGTTATTTATGCTAGGTATTAGGGAATTATGTGGTGAAGATAAGTCGATTATAAGTCGTTTTTTGCCTGAGAATTTGCGGGTAGCTATTCCTATGGGGCTAACACGAGAGACGCTAAACGGCGGAGTGGGGAAAGGTCCAATCATAAAATTATTGTCGATCTCTTTTTTAATAAGATGGTCGACTGTCTCAGGATCAGTGGTTGCGGATTGTAGATTAGGACAGAAAAGATTAAATGAGGGGAGAGCTGCAACGCCAGGGTGGAATCCGTGAGTTAGACCTGAAATGAGAAAATCAGAAAAGTTAGTATCAGGGTGAGAACGTAATTCAAATGCCAGTTGAGAAATATTCACAGGAGTCGATAGATAATTTTTTGATTTTTTATTGCTGGCTCTCCAAACTGAGCATATCATTTTTGCGTGGGAGCCGCCACAATAACTGCAAATGTGTAGGTATTTGCAGGGGGTTCTGAGACATTTGCCTGTGTTAAAATTATGGCAGATGTCGCGGTTGGAGGATGAAGAGCGAAAAAATGAGGGGGGAAGGAGAGAAGGGATATTAGGGTTAGATGGGCGAGGGACGTAGCTAGTGGATCTGGGTGTTAGTTGAGTTGAATCGGAAGAAGGTGAGATAAAAGGACAGGAGGTAGTGGAGTGGAGGTTAGAGCGGCAGACGGCGCAGGACAAATTACGGCATCCTAGAAAGACTCGGTTATGGAGATCAACGTCCAGAGCCCCCCAGTAAGGTTGTTGATTCCATTGAGTCACACGAATTGCGCATTTAGCTGAAAAAAGTTTGTGGTATGTGTAATAGTGTGTCCCCCCATAGGAGAGCGCGAGCTCGGCTATGATAGCTAAGTAGTTGTTCAACTCGCGCCTCCTATGGGGAAAAATGGAACAGATTATGTCAGTGAAACGAGAAAAAGCTATTGTGAATTCGGCTAGTGTCATAATACGGGATTGGGTGCTGGCGGATTGTTTTAATGTAAATGTAACCTCGCCGCAATCGACCTGGCGTTCTGCCGCGGGGGGTGAAATAGGTGAAAGGAGAGTGATGAGATCTATATCTGCACCTGAGAGGATCTGGTTTCTTGTAGAAGTAGAGATGGGGGGAGGTTCCATGGCTGAAGCATTAGATGGCATAGGAAGGGGTGTGGCTGTGGAAAGGGTGAATGGGGGGCGTGGTGCGGAAATTTGTGTAGTCAGAGTGGAATGCTGAATCGGGTTTGTGCTGGTGTGTGCGGGGGGGAGTGAGGGGGGTGGGAAGGGGGGCGGAGCATGAGTGGAAGGGGGTTGAGCTAAAGGCATGGAATGAGAAGTAGAGGGTTGAGGTGGAAGGGAGAAGGGTTGGGTTTGAGGGGTAGGATTAATATAGATGTTAGGATGAAAATGAGAGGCAGAAGTAGAGGGAATGAGAGGGCTGGGTAAAGAGCTGGAAAAAGGTGCTGGGGGCCAAGAATAAGTAGGGTAGGAAGGAAAAGAAGGGTTATTGTCCTGGCTGAATTCCTGTTGTTGAGCTGGGGGAGGCGTGGCTTGTGGGAACTGGGTGTCCTGGAGGTGTGGTCTTGAGTGTGTGTGGCTGGATGCGTGCTTCTGTTTGTTTTTCTTCTTTCCGGGTTGAGATGTGTTTGGATATGGAGTGAAACGGGAGCTGGTTTCCTTGGTGGATTGTCTTTGGGGTGGACTGAGAGAGTGGAGCGAGTCGGAGGTGGCGTTGGAATACAATTTGAGAAGTTCCGGTTTGTTCAGATGGCGTGGGGCGTGGATGCCGAGATCGGAGAGGAGTTTTCGGAGTTCGTTGACTGTAATTCTCTTTGCTGGTCGGACGGAGGAGGAGGCTGACATGTATGAAGAGGTGGGTGAAGTGTCTTGTTGTCTTGAAGTGGAAGGTGTTGGTGATCCTTGGAGTCGAAATCTGGCGGTTGAGGAGCGAGTTAAGCGGCGGCCTCTTGTTTGGGCCGCGGGCTCGGTTTGAGAACCGTGCGGAGTTGAGCGTTGTTGGGCTGTTGATATGGGTGATCCGGGGAGAGCGTTTTCTTCGTAGTTGTTGGTTGGGTTGTTGGACAGGTTGTCGGTGTTATTGTTGCTGTTGCTGTTGGTGTTCTCCATTGTTGATGGGTTTCTTTGTGAAGATCTTTTTAGCTGAAGCAGAGGCAGCTGTATCAGCTGTGTTAGCCGGGTTAGCCGGAGTAGCCGGAGTAGCTGGAGTAGCTGGAGTAGCTGGAGTAGCTGGCGTAGCTGGCGTGGAGCGTTCTTCAAAGCGAAGATAGTGGTGATATGAAACCCAGGGTATTTATGGTAGCTTGGGGATCATCTGATTGGTGCGAGTTGATTTGGATAATGTGGGTCCAGCCGCTAGCAATCATAAGCACGTGATCCTCTCGAAATTAGTTTATAAATAAACTTCACTAAATTTTGTCATTAATTGTTTTATCTGAATGTAATTTGCATTGATTAAAGTAAACTATTTGATTGTAATTTTTGTTGTGTGATTTACTCAGTTAACATATGTGGTCAGCCACATGTGGGCCACATAAGGGCATAACAGAACTCAGCCTTACTAATCTTGAATACAAGGCCTATATCTGGGCCACATAAAAATGTATTACTTGGCTCAAGCTTGGTGGAGTTGTGGCACTACTTTGGTTCAGTTCTGGCTAAAAGTATGTGGGCCAGTTCTGGGCCGGGGAACACTAACTGATCTGGGCCACATCTTAGCTGTTGATTTGGGCCAGATCAGGGCCAAAGGAAATTTGTTGACTGGGATGCCACCGCTGTGCGTTCCGAAATTGACCAAATGAAAGAGAACATTAAGGATGACGAGGGAGGACTCTCAACTTGGTCAGACAAGATGGTTACTCTCCAGGCAACGGTAACTAAACTCACAAGACACGTCGATGACTTAAAAGAAAAATGTGAAGATATGGAAGGGCGCATGAGAAATATCCGCGTTACGGGAGTCCCCGAGCTCCCGGGATCAAGTACAACTACAGCGGTATCCAAACTGCTAAAAGAAGTGCTTCAAATGGATAGAGATGTCAGAATTGACCGTTCACATCGTAGCCTTGTTCCAAGGAGGCCAGGGGACAAGCCTCGTACCATAATCGCAAAGTTACATCACAATGGAGATGCCATGGAGATCTTACGAAAAGCCAGAGAATGCGCACCGCTCGTTTACAACGGTAATCAAATCACCATCTTCCCGGATTACATGTTGCAAGGGCAAGAGCAGCCTTCACCGATGTCAGGAGAGCTCTTCGAGGGCGACTGGACGTGCGATATGGGCTGCTTTTCCCGGCCAGGTTTCGAATTTCGCAGAATGGAGAAGAAAAGGAGTTTCGGATTGCGTCTGAGGCAATGGATTATGTGAAAAAGAAAATCATATCTGACAATCCGTCTAATAGTTGACACTCATTCTACCTGAGGACTACAAAACTTCACGATGAGTATCCTGCCTTCACACTCATTTAATAATAATACGCTCTCGACTTTTTACGTTGGATATGACTGATCATTACAATTGATTGAGTTATTTGTTTTTTTTTCCCTCCATGGTATGAACGGATTAGTTACAGCGGTTTATACGCTTGGAAAAACACTTTTCTGCTTATGAAGCTGTTAATTTTGAGTTTTAAAAATTATGGTTCTGTAGGAGTCTGGGTGGTGATCCATTCACGACTCTTTGTTCGTACTTTGATTTAAGCACAGATAATTGCTGGCACACAACGAAGTTTTAATAACTACGTATTGTTTTTCCCCCTTCCCTTGTCTGTTGTTTGTTTCTTCTTCTTTTTATTTTTGCCCGCCCATTTTCCTTGTGCCACCTGGGACCAGGTCCCTAAATAGAAAACCTGAACAGTAGTAAGTACTGTTGTTCTAAAGACATGCACTTTAGTACCACGTTTATAGGTCTTACTGTTCCCCTAAGACCTTTCAATGCTAAAAAAGTTGTTCTAAAAGAATTTCCATTTGTATTTGTCCAATATTTATCATGTTAGCCACCAAAAGCATAACAGCGATGCACTTTTTTTTTCTTCCATTCTACCTTTGGTTTTATTTTTTATTTTTTACTTACCTATTTACTTACTGTTTCTTGCTCTCCCTCCCCTCATTCTATTCATCATTTAATTGCAGGCATCATACCCTCTTCTCTTACATATTATGGGTACGGTCAAGGTTGTAAGTTATAACGTTTAAGGCTTACACAGCCCCCTCAAGAGAAAAATGATTCTGCGCCAGTTGAAACAGTATAACTGTCAGATAGCCTTTTTACAAGAAACTCATCGGTCGGATACAGAGCATGAGAAATTAAAGAGGTCATGGGCTGATAAAGTGTATTTTTCCTCTCACCCATCTGGGAAAAAGAAAGGAGTGGTTTTTGGATTTTGATACATAGACAAATAAACTTCAACTTGGTAAATATCCATAAAGATTTAGAGATTTATTTTGTTAAATGGCTCCATAGATGGCATTGACATATCACTCATGAATGTATATGCTCCAAACGAGGATAGACTGGCTTTTATTAAAAAAGTTTTCAACACTATTATACAGCATAGCTCTGGAATATTACTAATTGGAGGAGACTTCAATTGTATTATGTCACAACACTTAGATAGACAACCCATCTCCAATGCCCCATGCTTGCGAATGAGTAAAATGTTAAAATTTCAATCTTCAGAATTTGGACTTGTAGATGTATGGCGAAGCAAATTTCCAAATCGTAAAGACTTCACATTCTATTCGCACAGACATCAGTCTTACTCCAGAATAGATTATTTTTTCACTCCCAGAGATGAGCTTCACAGAATAACTAGTATGAAGATATTACCAATGACCATATCGAACCATTCACCGATAGAACTATTATGGGACGTAGGTCATAAGCAAACTTCCAAACAATGGAGACTTAATGCTTCGCTCCTCAACGATAACGAGTTTATTTCATTTATAACAAGTGAACTTAAGTTATATCTAAGTATAAATGACACTTCAGATGTATCTCCACTAATTGTATGGGACTGCGCAAAAGCATATATTAGAAGTAGGATTATCTCATATGCATGCGCCAAGAAGAGAGAGAGGATAGCTAAACAACAAGAACTGGAATGCACAATCAATAATTTTGAAAAACAGCATAAACGAACACAAAATTCAGAATTACTAAATAAAATAAAAGATGCACGAAGGGAATACAATAAACTAATTGCAAATAATATAGAAGGCAATCTTAGATTTATAAACCAAAGGTATTATGAACATGGTAATAGGGCCAGTAGAATGTTAGCAATCAGATTGAGAAAGCAAAGATCTTCAAATACAATACAAAAAATTAAAGATAGTAATTCTAAAAATAACCTCACTAAACCAGATGAAATTGCAGAATCCTTCGCAGATTTTTACCAAAAACTCTACAAAAATTTAGATACCTGTTCAGATGAAAATAAATTAGCATAATTTCTAAAAAATATAAAACTGACACAATTAACTGAGTCAATGGCAAAAGATCTGGATAAACCCATTGGTGAATGTGAAATAATTGAGACAATCTCTGAATTGAAGAACAATAAAAGCCCTGGACCTGATGGTTATATAAATGAATTTTATAAAAGTTTTAAATCATTAATACCTCCACTCCTATCAAGAGCTTTTCACCATGCATTACAGTCTGGGATAGTGGCACCCTCATGGAGGGATGCAACAGTTGTGGTAATCCATAAAGAGGGCAAAGATCCCACTGAATGCCAATCATACCGGCCTATTTCATTATTAAACAGTGATTTACGGATACTAACTACCATTCTTGCAAAAAGAGTCAATAAAATCATAAGTCAGATTATACACCCAGACCAAACCGGCTTCATTCCAGAGAGGCACTATGGAGATAATCTTCGTAGAGCATTAAACATCATGAGCTATACTAAATCTACCAGGAAAAAGGCACTGTTCCTATCACTTGATGCACATAAAGCATTTGATCGGGTTTCTTGGTTATACTTGAGTCAAACACTTAAACGGTTTAAATTTGGCCCCAACTTTATAAAGTGAATTCAAACTCTTTATAAAAGCCCCCTGGCTTCCGTTCGTGTGAACGGACACACATCAAAGAGCTTTGCTCTGGAACGGGGGTGCAGACAAGGATGTCCACTGTCGCCCCTACTTTTCGCTATTAGTATTGAACCTTTTGCACAACTCATCCGGGATAACAGTTTAATTAAAGGCATTATAGTTGAAAGAGAAGAACATAAATTGTCATTATATGCTGATAATGTCCTACTTTTTCTAACAGAACCAGAAACAACCATTCCATATCTGAGAAGAATAATTCTTGAATATGGCTATTATTCAGGCTATAAAGTGAATGTGGACAAAACAGTGGCCATAGACATCAACAACCTAATCTCAAAACAAACTCAAATTAAAAGTCTGTTTAAATGGCCTAAAAATGGATTTAAGTATCTAGGTATCTTTATCCCCACCTCTTTGGATCAACTATACAACACAAATTACAAGAAAGTAATCAAAAATATTACAGACGATCTAGATCGATGGTCAGCTCTCCCTCTCTCTCTGATTGGCCGCATAGAAACTATTCGGATGAATGTCCTGCCGAGATTACTGTATTTGTTCCAAATGTTACCGGTAGATGTCCCCAATTCCACATTTGATTTATTGGATAAAAACATTTCTAAATTCATATGGCAGGGGAAACGACCAAGAATTCGACTTAAAACCATACAATCATGTAAGAATAATGTGGGGTTGGGACTCCCCAACTTTCGTTTCTATTTCTGGTCAGCTCAACTAAGGCCTGTGATTTCTTGTATTAGAGACTGTTCGCATACACGATGGGTCAATATTGAAAAGATCCTCTGTTCAATACCCCTCAACATGGTGCCATTTTCTAATATATCTTTAAAAAATGCCAGTTTGGGAGAATGGACGAAAATAACATTAAAAATATGGAGAACCATACAATCATCATTGGGCATGTCAAAGAATATTTCGTCCCTAGCCAGTATCGGATACCTTAAGGATTTCATACCATCTCATACTGATATTGGGTTCAAAATGGTCTCAATTTGGACTCAGCTACTTGCATCAAATGTTCCATAAGGATGCACTTAAATCATTTGAACAATTAGCAAATGAGTTTTCGCTCCCAAAATATGAATTTTTCAGATACTTACAACTCCGACATTTCCTCACAACACATAGGCAAGGCAAGGCAAGGCAAGGCAAGGCAAGTTTATTTATATAGCACATTTCATACACAGTGGCAATTCAAAGTGCTTTACATAAACAGGAATAAAAAAGACAAGTGTAAGAAAAAATAAAAATAAAAACAGATAATAAAAAACAGATAAAAACAGACAAAAATGTGTTAAAACAGGTTGTAAAAAAATGAAAAAGAAGAGAAAAACGTAAGCAATTTGTCGGACGTAGCACAGTGCTCAATCAGTAAAGGCACAGCCAAACAGATGTGTTTTCAGTCTGGATTTGAATGTGCCTAATGTTGGAGCACATCTGATCATTTCTGGAAGCTGATTCCAGCAGCGAGGGGCGTAGTAGCTGAAAGCCGATTCACCCTGCTTTGATCGAACTCTTGGAATTTCTAGTTTATATGATCCTAAAGATCTGATTGATCTGTTAGGCTTGTATTCAGTGAGCATATCTGTAATGTATTGAGGTCCTAGGCCATTTAGTGATTTATAGACAAGTAATAATACTTTAAAATCTATTCTGAATGTAACTGGGAGCCAGTGTAGAGACCTGAGGACAGGTGTGATGTGCTCTGATTTCCTGGTTCTGGTCAGAATCCTGGCCGCAGCGTTCTGGATGAGCTTCAACTGTCTGACTGTCTTTTTGGGAAGGCCCGTGAGGAGGCCGTTACAGTAATCCACCCTGCTGCTGATAAAAGCATGAACAAGTTTCTCTAAGTCTTCACTGGAAACAAAGCATCTGATTCTTGCAATGTTTTTGAGATGAAAGTATGCTGATTTACTAACTGCTTTGACATGACTATTGAAACTCAGATCTGACTCCAGAGTCACACCAAGATTCTTGACCTTATTTTTTGTTGTTTGACCCTTAGTGCCAAGGTACGCATTCACCTTGAGAACCTCATCTCTGTTCCCAAACGCAAAGACTTCAGTTTTCTCTTTGTTTAACTGAAGAAAGTTTTGGCACATCCAACTGTTCATTTCATCAATGCATTGGCAGAGGGTGTCAATAGGGCTGTAGTCATTAGGCAGTAAGGCTAAGTAGATCTGAGTGTCATCAGCATAGCTGTGGTGGGAAATTTGGTTCTTTCTCATTATTTGGCTCAGAGGGAGCATATAAAGGTTGAACAGGAGTGGTGCCAGAATCGAGCCTTGTGGGACTCCACATGTCATGGGTGTCCACCTCGACCTATGGTCACCTATACTGACATAGTAACCTCTCCCTTCAAGATAAGATCTGAACCATTTGAGGACTGTCCCAGACAGCCCAACCCAATTTTCCAGCCTATCCAGAAGTATGCTGTGATCGACAGTGTCAAATGCAGCACTAAGATCGAGCAACACCAGCACTGTTAGTTTACCTGAATCTGTATTTAGGCGGATATCATTGATTATCTTTATAAGAGCGCTCTCTGTACTGTGATGTGCTCTGAAACCAGATTGAAAATTGTCTAAACACCCCTTGGAGTTTAAGAACGTGTTAACCTCGTTGAAAACAACTTTTTCAATGATTTTGCCAATGAAAGGGAGATTTGAGATTGGCCTGTAACTGCTCAATAGTGTGTTATCCAGATTGCTCTTTTTCAAGAGGGGTTTAACAACTGCAGTTTTAAGTGAATTTGGAAAAGTCCCTGACAGAAGTGAAGCATTTACCACTTTTAGGAGATCTATTTCTAAACAGTTAAACACTGTTTTGAAGAATGATGTGGGGAGCCTGTCAAGACTGCAGGTTGATGTTTTCATATTTTGCACGATCTCCACTAAGATTTTACCATTAATTGCCATGAAATCAGACATAATGTCTGATTTCTTAAGTTGTTGTTCGAGTTTGTCTGACTTCGATACACTTTGGCTGATTGGATGAGCTGATTGCCTTTCTGATATTATTAATCTTATCAGTAAAGAAATGAGCGAACTCATTACATTTACTTTCCGAGATTAGTTCACTGGGAATCGTACTGGGGGGGTTTATGAGTCTCTCTACCGTTGCAAAGAGGAAGCGAGTATTATTTAGATTGCTGTTTATAAGGCTTGAAAAGAAAGTCTGCCTAGCGGTTTTTAGTTTCACATTAAAAGCATGAAGACTGTCTTTATAGATATTATAGTGGACTACTAGTTTCGTCTTCCTCCACATACGCTCAGCTTTTCTGCACTGTCTTTTCATCATTAGAACTGCTGTTGTTTTCCTCCAAGGCACATTTTTCATCCCAGTTCTCTTCCTGACTTTAACAGGAGCAATGTCATCTATGACATTCTTAACTTTAGAGTTGAACAAATCAAGGAGAGCGTCAACAGAGTCTGCAGATATACTTGGTGTGAGAGATATGGCCTTCATAAACTGCTCACTAGTGTTCTCATTTATGTATCTCTTTCTGACAGAGACAGATCTGTCTTTAATGGCTGGAGTGATCAATATATCAAAGAAAATACAGAAATGATCAGATAGTGCAACATCCTTAACAACAGTCGATGAAATGTGTAGACCCTTAGTTATAATTAGATCAAGAGTGTGTCCACGATTGTGTGTGGGTCCTTGAACATGCTGAGTCAGATCAAAAGTGTTAAAGACATTCATGAGTTCTTTTACAGCATTGATTTCTGGATTATCAATGTAATTATTAAAATCCCCAGCAATAGTAAAATAGTCAAACTCAGAGGTTACTATTGATAACAACTCTGTAAAATCATCAATAAAAGTTGGAGAATATTTTGGAGGTCTGTAGATAATTATCAGTAAAATTCGTGGAGCACCTTTTAGTGCTATACTCAGATATTCAAACGACAAATAGTCACCAAATGACACTTGTTTACACTCATAGACATCTTTAAATAGGGCAGCGATGCCTCCACCTCTTCTATTAACTCTGCAAACACTCAAATAATCAAAGTTTAAAGGAGCTGTTTCATTCAGAACTGCTGCGCTACAACTGTCATCTAGCCAAGTTTCATTTAAAAGCATAAAATCAAGGCAATTTGTGTTGATAAAATCATTGACTAAAAGTGACTTATTGTTAAGTGATCGGATGTTTAAAAGTGCTAACTTAACAGTTTTAGCTGTTTTCCCTACAGTAGTCTCAGAATTACATTTAATAGACACCAAATTTGAATGATTTGCTATACGGCCTGAAGAAGTCTTCAGTTTTCTGTCACGTAATATAACACCTATCTGAGTAGAGAATGCTACAGGCATACTGGGTTCCTGCTTGTTCTGTAAACATCTGATAAAGACACTGTTATCTAAGCAGGCACCCGGGACACATCAATGGCAGCTTTTAAGTTCACCAGTTGAAGATGAGGTGTTTTTTGGGACCTGCCGCTGTCGCAACGACCTGAGGCCTCTCCTTGGTGTACACTCTCAGAAATAAAGGTACTCAAGCTGTCACAGGGGTGGTACCTTTTCAAAAGGTACACATTTGTACTTAAAGGGTCCATATTGGTACCTCAAAAGTATATATTAGTACCTCAAAATTTTAAGAGGAACACTTTTGTACTTTTTAAATACCAATATGTACCCTTGAGGTATTAATATGGACCTTTTAAGTACAAATTTGTACCTTTTGAAAAGGTACCACCCCAGCGACAGCTCGCGTACCTTTATTTCTGAGAGTGTAGGGCGAGGTGGGCTCAGAGATGGGTGTGAGGCTGGCTGACTTTTGGTTGGTAACTGGGGGCTTGCGGCAATGGAGTGTGAGAGTTTAGTTCCAGCAAACACCAGTTCCTCCATCTTTTTTGAAAAATTCAAGAGAGGCGAGCCAGGTGACAGTGAGAATGTGTCTGGTGACAGAGGCTGTGGGTCTGGGGTTTCTGGCTGTTCAGATATGTTGACCTGGCTGTTTTCCTGGAGATCATCCATGAGCGCTGGACATAAGGACATTGAAAGAATTAAAAACCCTTCTACAATAGAACAGTTTCTAAAAGATATACAAACTGGACATGAGACCAATAAAATAATTTCTAAAGGTTACTTGTTATTCTTATCTAAGAATACAAATAACACCTTACAGATAAAGGAAAAATGGGAGATTGAAATGAATAGAACAATTTCTCTGGAAACTTGGGAAGAAGTTTGCAGTGAAGTACATTTTGTGACCAATTCTAACATCTGGAGAGAATTCAAATGGAAGGTTATAACTAGATTTTTCAGAAACCCACAAATAATTTCAAAATGGAACCCTTCCTGCTCTAACAAGTGCTGGAGAAATTGTGGTCAGAATATTGGTAACCACACTCATATTCTGTGGTCATGTCCTAAATTAAGTATCTATTGGAAAGAAGTATTTAATGCCCTTAAAGAAATCTTCCATTATGAATTTTCTGAAGATCCAACAGATGCTCTGTTAGGTGTATGCCCTAAGGGCTTCAATGGCAGATCAAAAATTTACTTATTACAAATCTTACTTGCTGCAGCTTTGAAGTGCATCACATGCAGATGGCAAAATTCTGAACCTCCATCATATAACGCTTGGATTCAAAAAGTGTGGGAACTGTATCAAATGGAACAAATAACATATACCTTACAACTTCAAAAAGCAATTTTCCTAAAGAGATGGTCTCCTGTCATGCCTCTAATTCTGCAATAATAAGCCATACCGAACTTTGTGAAGAACGGAGAATAAGGCCACTTTTTTCTTTCTTTCTTCACTTTTTTTTTTTTTTAATTCATTATTTATTTATTTATTTTTTATTATTTATAATTATTTCTAGTTTTGTTGTTTTAAAAATTTTCTTTCTTTTATATGTCCTAAGGATGCTTTTTGTTCTGTACATGTATTTACAACCATTTTGATAGATAGAAATTGATGGTCTAACATGCAAAAAAACTGTTACACTATATTGTACTCCATGCAATGTTGTATTTTCTAATAAAAATAAGTTAAAAAAAAAAAAAAAAAGACCTGTTCAGCTCTCTGTGATCATCAATCATCATCAAATCTGATCAAGAATGATTTTTACAAGTTTAAAATGTTTTTAAAACAGTGCATGTTTGTAATCAATTAAAGACAGTAAAATCGCTGTAATTCATCACAGCACAGCAGCATAGTGTCAGTACAATTATAAAAAAAGACTCTTCAATCCTGGTTTGTGGACGTTAAATCAGGTTTATTTTGTACAATAACATAACAGATATCTAGACAGCAGTGGATATTAACGTGTATCCTGTCACGTTTGCGGGCAAAAACAGTGCAAAATTAAATGCGTGTGCTGTGTGTGTGTGTCCTATGTGTGTGCGTGAACTTTGTAACGACATTGTGTGTGACTCATCATTGCAGAAACTCCACAACAAATGCATCCAATAATCATTGGGAAAGTTCTTACTGTAGTATTTCTCACAAACGTTACGTGAGATCTGCTTTCTACATGTCTGTCACTGTGCTGTTTATCTGACGCAGCCGAAGATTGAAGCACACTCTGACAGGCACATGGGAACGGTGGGTGGTGAGAACTAGCTCATTTGCATTAAAGGCACAGGCATCAACAGCTACATTGTGTTCAGAGCAGAAAATCCCAATATTCAGAAGGGTATAATAAATAATCTGATGGGTGTTTTGAGCTGAAACTTTACAGACACATTCTGGAGACACAAAATACTTATCTTAAATCTTGAAAAAGGGGTAAAATGGGTGCCCTTTAATAAAACTGTTTTGTTTTAATGTAAGGAAATGTATTGTCTATATTCACTGAGAAATGGAAATATTCATTTTTTAAAGGGGGTGACCTCATTTATGCTGTGCACTGTATACTGTAGCACAAAAATACATGTTTTGAAGAATTACTTTATTTGATTGATGTATCATGTACATAAAAGGTCTCTAGTCTCTGTAGGCAGTGCTGGTAGTTTCAGCTTTGCTGGTAGTTATGGCTTTGAAGGGTGTAGCGGGCTTTGCAATATGTTGTGATATTTTGGTAGCACTTTACAAAAAGGATGTGTTAGTCAATGCATTTACTAACATGATCAAACAATGAACGATACATTTCATGTTCATGTTAGTTAACGTAGTTAATGAAAATACAGTTGTTCATTGTTAGTTCATGTTAACTCATGGTGCATTTACTAATGAAACCTTATTGTAAAGTGGTACAATATTTTTGTATTATAAATGAGCATTTTTCTATAGTTGTTATGTAAAACCTATATTGTGTTTGTTAAAATTTTAAACTATTTTAAACTTTTGTGCTTACAGCAACATATTTGTGCCCATACCCCTGCATATTAGTACTTTACAACAGAAATATGTACCCTATGTGCCCTCTAGACACTAATATCAAACCTTTAAGGGTAAATAAGTTATAAAGTTGTTGCTTAAAGGGATATTGTCCCATTATCAAACTGTTTTAACCCTAAAGCTACAAATATTGCAACACTTGTTTGTAGTCAGGGGCGTAGCGGACATTTTAAAGGTGGTGGTGGTGGTGGTGTGTGTGTGTGTGTGTGTGTGTGTGTGGGGGGGGGGGGGGGGGGGGGGGGGGTGTCCTAATGGTCTGTCTTTAAAAGTGACGGGACGTATCCCTCCAACCCCCCACCTTTACCCAGTTGCTACGCCCCTGTTTGTAGTATAGTTTTTTTTGTGTTGAGTTTTATTCTTATATTGTGGCTTAATCTGTAAAGATTATTTTGCTGGATTCCTCCATGATTGATTTAAGATAGTTTGAGAAATGGATGACTTTGTTTTTGGAATATCAGACATAAAATGTGTCTAGAACTTAAATTATATTGCGATGTAGTTTGGTGCATGAATCTCCTGCAGGATGTTTAATGGATAAATTTGGCATTATGACTAAAAGACATTATGCTAATGCAATAGATATAGATTAACTTGACTTTTTTATTATATATTTTAAGTAATTTAAAATAAATAACGCATAATAAGTGTTGGGGTTGAATTACATTATAATATATACTGTGCATAATGCAAAATATTGTAACAAATTTGTACAGAATTTCTGAATTAAACTAAATTTCTGGCTTGAATGTGGCATTATGTGTTGTCAACACACTGAAGTAAAATGAAAGTCTTCATATTGCTTCATATTGAAATATTATACAATTGTGACCTATTTTCAGTATTTTTCTTTCATTATTGTTTGTTGTTATTAAAATATCAGTGCCTTAAAAAGTGAATGAAGTGCAAATACTGTATTTTTAAATGGCTTTTATTTCCATATTTTTAATATAGTAAAAAAATTCACATACAATTCTAAATCAAGGTATTAAGAAATTAATGGATTCTGTTTGTACTTTTTAAGGCAAATGAAAGGACAATTAACCGGTTCAAATAAGAGCAGTATTAATAATAAAATAATAAACTCTGTAAACTGAAAAACCTATAAACTAAAGACATTTTTAAAGTTCAATTCATTATATAGAAACTTCTTGAATATTTGACTGGTGATTTCAAGTTTATTTCTATAACACTTTATACAGTGTAAATTATGTCAAAACACATTTACAGAGAAAACAATCAATTAAAACTACTGTATAAATGTAGTTTCATTGGTGTGAAACAAGTTCAGTTCGAGGGATATTCGGTTTCACAAATTCTGATTTTGTTATTTATTTTAGTTATTTAATGCTTCAGTTCAGTTCAATACAGATATCATTGTTGAAGATGTCATTCACTGTAGGGCAGAAGATAATTCAACTAATTTCAGTAATAGTGACAGTAGTGAAAATATAAAAGTTTTACAAAAAATATAATAATAATAATAATAATAATTATTATTATTATTATTATTATTATTATTATTATTAATAATATTATTATCATTTTTATTATTATTATTATTATTATAAGTAGTAGTAGTAGTATCATGATCATAATAATTGTGATACGATATGTGTTATGGTAATACTTTGTGCATGCTTTATTGCATGAAATAATAATATC
This sequence comes from Danio kyathit, assembly GCA_903798195.1. NCBI lineage: Eukaryota > Metazoa > Chordata > Actinopteri > Cypriniformes > Danionidae > Danio > Danio kyathit. Next base: position 41,752,919 of record LR812521.1, on the reverse strand, counting down.
AGGGTATTGATTTTGGGTGAAAGCGAAAGCGAAAGTGAAAGTTAAAGTACAAGGCCAAACACATTCTGTACTAGAGTGGAAGTAAAAGTATCCTAGGAAAAATAAAAATGAGAGGAGATTCTTGTTTCATTTTATCGACTCATCATCTAAATTGAAATAAATTGGATAAAATGTTTTTCTATTTTGATTAAAAGGGAATGGAGAATCCAATTGCACAGCACAAAACTATTAAACTATTAGACTACTGTATCTGAATAATTTATAGGATTATACACCACTGTTTTGAAGTACCAACATCTACACATTCCCCCGTTGTTACACAGACAAAAAACAACCATAAGCAGGTTATGATGAGAAAGTCATATCAAAGCTCATCACAAACAGGTTTTCCCAGGAGCAGCGAAACATACTGATATATAGAAGGCACTCAGTGTCATTCACAGTTAGTATTCATCACTACTAAACACCATCACACATTGTTTTTACTGCATGTCTCAGCTTGCATGTGCATGTCCACATCCAGATACTATTGCAAATAATTCACTCAGTAATCATGACCATCAGCAAGACGACCTCTACTGATTAATCTGTGTCTTCTTAATATTAACACTATGTATGTAAAATACTTTTAAACTTCTATTGCTTTACTTGGTGTGGTTTTTAATATGACTGTGTACACTTGCATATGTTTGTGTTTGTCTGAAGGAAGTCATCTGCGACTACATTCTCCCACTACAACTAAATGATGGGAGAAGATTTTTTTAAGAGTATACCTTTGGATAGGACAAAAAGAGTAATTGACAGCCATAAATATTCCACAGTATTTAATTATAATACCACTTACGCAGTGTTAAATCATCATCTTTTAACATGTACTGTAGGTTTGCATTTAGTGATGTACATTCAGCTGATATAACCTACAAAAAATGGACAAAAAAAACTTTTTATTTACCTCACCCACCTACCTCAGATCTGATAGCCAACTTTTCAAACCAAACTGAAACACAAACTGAAACACAAGTACTTGATGTTCAAAAAAAACATGTCTAAAAAAATAAACACCCAGCCAGCAATGACATGTGCATGGGGCCCAGATGTATTAACTACGAGTTCCATGGGAACTGTGTGGGCATGGACTTTGGCTGGGTGAAATCAGCGGGTCCCATCTAGGTTTTGCAGTATGAGTCCCACAGGAAGCCTATTTGCTCTTGGGCCCGTAAGGCCCTGATCTTCATGCCCTGCTTGTCCCAGGTGGCTGGCTGTGTGGCGGGGTCGGCGGTTGCCATTCTCGGCCCGATGGGGCCTGCCCTCCGCAGCTGTGGGGGGCTCTGGTGGGGGGCTTTGTCTGTCCCCATCTGGGTGGAAGCATGTCCATCTCTGTGGTTAGGTGGTAGGGGACATGTGCCCTGGGGTTGCTGCTGCTGGCCAGGGTACTGGGTTTCCTGGCCTTCCTCTGCCTTCCTGGGATACGTGTAGAGGTATAGAGTTATGACAGTCCTGTGTTTCATTTTATTTTTTTTATAGCTGTTATGCATTGATTAGTCATCATTTAGTATTAGTGTTCCTATAAGTTCAGGTTAATTATAATGTGTTGATGCTCATCATTTCAACCTGTATGTCCTAGCGAGTGACGCTAGGGGGCGATTAGTGAGCAATACGTGAGCAGCAGGAGGTTTCACGCAATCAGTGTTGCCAGATTGGGCGGTTTCCCGCCCAATTGGGCGGTTTTAAATCCAAGTTTGTGGGTAAAAAATAACATAGGCGGGTAGTGGATATTTGGGCGGTATTGTAAAGGTACGCCAGCCTGCCTGCGTTCTCCCGTAACCCCCCCACTATTCGTGAAATTTTGGACCGTTCGCCCCACTTTTCGTGAAATATAGGACGATCCAACCACCCCTCATACATTTTGGAGCGTCCAACAACCCCCCACCCCCCACCCCCCTTCGTAACTTTTTGTAAAATCAAGGTTGTTGGGCGGGTGTTTTTGCATTTCGGCGGGTTTTTGGGCTGGAAAAAGTCAGCTACATCTGGCAACACTGCACGCATTCATGAAGAAGTCAGACTGTCAGCACTGAAACATTGTCCACAGTATTTTCTCATTGTCTGTGTTTGTTTATATTACAGGTAGGATGGATAATGTGGCATCGAATGTTATGTTTAGTATGTGTTTAACAGTGTAAATAATGTGTTTTATATGTATGTTTACATGGATAAAACAACCACATCAGCGTACTCGCGCCAGAAATGCGGGCGCGCGCGCGAATGAAGGTCGCCGACGTCCGTCAATGGAGATCGCGGTGACAGAGGCCGCGCATGATTATATAAATATAATACATATAAATATGATATACATATAGAGTAACATAATGTTTATTTAGTGGGAGTTTACAGTTTGATACAGTCCTGTGGGTTAATGCAGTTTCATAATGTAATGTCATGTAATTTAATACTAAATAGTTAGTTACTGTGTTTATTGTTTATGAAATAAGAGTTTTATAACTATTATTGATCTGTGGTAATGTAAATTATTTTGTGGAGAAATACAGTGACTTATAGTGTCTGTTCATTGCCATTGTATATTTTTGTGTTTATTTGTGTATTTCTGTGTTTATTGAAGAAGTCACACTGCCAGCACTGCAACACTGTTCACAGTATCTTCTCATTGTCTGTGTTTATATTACAGATTGTGCAGTATGACAACAATAAAAAAAATATTCTCTTCTGTGTGTGCAACATACGGTTACGCTTGCACTATCACACATAACTGAACACGCTTCACCCCTCATATTCTGCATGGTGACACTATCACTGCGTCCCCTGGTAAACGTGTAAAGGCACGGCAAGTTTATTTGTATAGCACAATTCATGTTACAAAACAATTCAAAGTGCTTTACATAAAACATTAAAAGCATTAAAGTGCAGAAAAAGCATTGAAAAGTAAAAGAATAAAAAGCATAATTTCTGTGAGTGTAAACCGTGTACAGTGATGGCTACTGTTATTTAGCTTTTTCTTTTGTGTGTGTTATACATATATGTATTTGTGGACTTATGCATGAGTGTATGAACTTTTTGTGCCATGATTGTTGTTCAATGTATCATGAGTGTATTTTGTATTGTATTTTTTCTAGTTTTTTTTCAGAGATTTTTTTTAAATATATTTTTTAGTTAACCTGTATTTTGTGACATTGTTTTTTAAAGACAATTTTGTTGTTCAATTTAATTTATTTCTTGCAGTTCAAAGCATCAAGTGTCTTGTATTTATCTATCTTTTTAATTTGACTTAGACTGTTTCCTTAAACCATTTGGCATGGTTGGGCTTAAATAGGCCTTGCATGAATCGCCCAGTTAGGACCAACATAAGATGCTTACAGAGACCACTTTAAGCCCTATTCACGGTTGAATTCTGGTGCAAACCCACTTTAAACCCCTTTAGGCAGGTGGGCTAAAATGGGTCTGACATGAATTACCCAGTTAAGACCCTTTACAGGTCCCCCTAAAAGCCCATAGGGCCCCGAAGTGGATCCTGGGTGCAAGCCCAAATCCCTTCAGACTGGTGGGGTACAAATGGGTCTGACACGAATTGCCCAGTTAAGACCCACATAAGACCCTTACAGATCCTACTTAAAACCCGGGGGTCCAACCCGGTACTAGTAATGTGTACCTAATAAAGTGGCCGGTGAGTGTAGGTACAAAAATCTGCTATATAGCCATATAGGAATTTATAAAATTGTATGTAGATATTTGTCATTCTAATGATTGAAAAATATCAACTTTTGTGCATATGTGTTGCATAGACTATATGTACATATATGACATTCTTTAATATTTGTGAAATCCAAACATGAACTTTTATGTTAAATAAGTGATTTGCCTACATTGCAATATATCAGCTTCCAACCTTCTGTTTAACATATATTAAATGTGCGTTAGATGAAAGAACATTTTTAAAAAGCAGTCAGTATTATTTATATATAAAAAAGAAAAAAGTACAGCAACAAGTAGTCGATAGAAATCTTTCATGTGGAAGACAATACCGAGAGTGACCCGCAGCAACTTTATCAGCAGAAAGGGGGTGGGGACTTTCTCTATTTGTCCATGAGCTCTTAACCTGCGGCTAACGCGACACTTTCCACTGCACACCCGCGCTGACTTTATGAACATACACATGTATTTATAAACACCGTCAGATTCCGTTAGGTCAGTTCACCCACGACTTTTCTGGTATCTTAGGGTCATTTTAATCTCCTAGCAACACAAGGGGGCTCAATTCTTAAGGCTGGAAAACGAAAGTATGTTGCAGAGCAAGAGAAGGCGTCAGAAAGGTAAGGCGCATGTTTGAGAGTCTTGTGTGAGATGCCTGATTTTCAATCTAAAACCTCCACTGAGATGTTACTATTATAAAATGTTATAAAGTAATGTATTTGTTTTTATTTATGTACTGATTTAAAGCTACTAAATATCCACGGTGGACAGTCTGTGTCTAACTATTTCGGAATGGTCTGCGGGTGTTTAATTAGCTAGATATGTTTGGGTATCTGATGTTTGTTTTTCGTGTCACTGGTACTTGCTGTTGGAAGCCTCACATCTGTATCCGGTTGACATGTGGAGCTTTCACAGCTCATCCGCTGGAATTGCGTGTGACACGAGGTTTTTAAATACATGCTTTATAGGCGGTTAAAACACACCTACAACTACTCCGTAGAGTTTAGACAAATGTGTACATGAGCCAGGTAAAACTTGTCTAAAAATCACACTTTCGTAGACATTGGAGCTAATCCGGAGAAAAGAGAAACACAGACGTTCATATTTTGGGCAACAAGTACCATTAAAACATTGCAGACATCGATTCTAATCTGTTCTAGTGTGTCTAGGGGGCACAGTCCATTAGGATTAAAAGTGTTTTACCATGCCACCAGGAGAAGACAACACATTAGGCTACTAGACCCATGTCAGGATCCACTGTATACAATTACCATTATGCTGTAATCAATGAAGCCATTACAATATATGTGGGGTGGGGGGTTCTGTTTGGTTTTTAAGCAGGGCAGCATTTTGTATTCAGTTCTAAATAATATAGTAACATAAAATAATAGCTTAAATAAACAAAATAGATTTGAATGAATTAATTCATTACAAAACAGTAACTTGAAAGGAACTGATCACCCAAAGATGAAAGTTAATAATGAGGGTAACTGCTGTCGGTAACTGAATGTGGGTAACTGCTGGTCTTTTTGACTTTGGTAGTCCGAGGGGATCGGAGACCAATGTTTGGTTACCCACATTACTTAAAATGCACTTAAAAAAAACATTAACTTGAGTAAATGATTACAAAATGTTTCTTTTTAAGTGACCAGTCCATTAAAAGTCACTTTACAAATATTCAGTCTACTTTGTGTGAAAAGATCGACTTATTTTCTGTCACATTTGTTTTCTAAACGGGTGTGGAGAGAGGTTTTAATGGTCACGGCTACATTCCTCTTACCCTTATTATAACACTAACACACTGGTTGCGGTATGATAAGTTTACAAATATGCCTAAAAGCTAACCATGGTGAAAGTGAGTGTGTTTATACAACCTCCTGCTGTACTGTAAAATCTTTCCATGGTACCCTTCTCTAAAATCCAGCATACATTGGCATGAAATACATGTTTGTCCAGGCTGGTAAAGTGCTGATATAGTTGTTGGACCAGCGTGCATAGTGATGTTGTTTTTAAGTAAAATGGCACTATTTAAGGCTGAATGATTGCATGAACAAATGAGTGAGCGATTGGAAAGTGTGAACACTGCTTTATTTAACTTATAATATCAGGTGCCACAATTTTTTTTACAAAGTTCCACTGAAAAGTCAAATTACATAACCCTGAATGTTAAGGATAGAAACAAACGGTTCATTGTTAAATACATGACCCATGGACAAGAACCAGGTGTAATCAAGAGTGTGCGAGGATATGCCCGTGCCACAAGCCACAGTGCACAGCAGCACACCTAAAAATAGAAAAAAAATTTACAATTTAAACTTAGGTCAGGGGTTAATTAATTATTAAAATCAGGTCTTTATTTACCTCATTTGCAGATCTCCCTTCTCCAGCACCAATGAAAGATGTTCATGCTTATATATTATTCATATTTCAAAGAAAAAAACAATTTCAATAACTTATAAATATATAATTATTATAAAAGTAATAGTTAAATGTGTGTAGCTGTTTCAATCACCAGCCATCTAACCTTTGCTGATCACTGGAAAACACCAAACATTCACTCACTACACATCTGCCACTGAAATAAACTACAACTCCCAGAAGTCTATTTTTATTTGTTTATTTGTGTAGCTCTTTTTACAATAATGATTGTTTCAAAGCAGCTTTACAAAAGGTGCACATTATTGCATTATAATCAAATTAAGTTAAAGTTACAATCAAATATAAGTTATTATATATAAACATAGTTAGCCTGCAGTTTTATGGCATTTAGGTGTTTTTTTTTTTTTTAATTAATTTCAATAACAAACATACAAATTCCAATCTTACACAAAAAAAGACAATGATAATAACATAACAAATGAGGTTAAATAATATTATAAACAGATAAGACTATAAAAAGAAACATAAATAAATTAAGCAAATACAAAACACAAATACAGCAAGAGGAAAGAGAGACTTATGTACCCGTGATATTTCCAAAATATTTATCATAATAATCCAAGAATCTGTGGCTTTTCTTATTTATATTCAATCTAAGCGATTTAATGAAAATATCAATTTCAAGCAAAAAATGTGAAAAAGAAGGCTGTAAATTGGGGGGGTGGGGGGGGACAGAGGGGACATGCCCCCCTCACTTTTTGTTCGTTTTTTTTCGATAAAAATCCCCCTGTACTCCATGCTATAATATCTCTTTCATCGCATATGCGAGCAGAAAACCATTCGCGCGCACCTCACACACGCCGCTCCTGCTTGACCCTGAGACCAGTGGCGGCTGGTGTTAAAAAATGTGGGGAGGGCGCAAACACCAGAAAAAAAAAACTTTTGGTAAAGTAAGAGTGTAAAAGCCATTTTTCAGGTGATGCATCAAAAAACTAAAATATGACTAAAGCATACAATAAATGCATCACAAATCAGTTCATTTTAGTTCAATTTGGGTTTATTATCAGTAATGAAGTAATCAAGATAATCAGTAAACACACACACACACACACACAAACAAATGTTGCCTAATCACTGGCCAATAGCACTACTTGAAAATAAATTATGCTCTCTTTTTTTTTCTGGCTTGAAAATTTCTCAATAACTTTTTTGGTTAAAGTCAGTCATCTCAGTCACCAGTCTCTTCTCTATTGACAGCATGGGCAATGCATTCAGCCTCTCTTGCGTCATGCTGTTTGAAACAGCACACGGAAATAGTAAAAGGGATGACTTACTGTACATCACAACTTGGCAAACTCCGTTTGTCATAACAAGTGCTGGAAAAGCCCCGAATATTTGCGCGCTCGCGATCACTTGACTACTGGTGAATTTGCAAGGAAGGTCGATCTGGTCCAAACTCCTTGATCTTTTTTTTCTTCATCCAAACGCCTTGTGAACGGATATCTTTGCAAAGATCCAACGGAATTTTCCTTCATCTGGAGAAATTGCATTCTAAGCTCTTTGGTGAGAATGGTCCAATCACATAAGGCCAATCATATAAAAACAAATATGATTCGTTCTAACAACAAAAATGGGAGTGTTCGGGGTGCAGAGCGCTGCGCCCCAAAGACAATTTAAAACCGGCCAATTAGAGCTTATCGTCATATCACGTGCATTGAAAATGTTCGTGTACCTACATAGACACCCATTAGTCCGGCGCCCCGCACACATATGAAAAAATATTGTTCATACTTTTTTTTTCAATAAATGTTAGTATGACTACAATAAATGTTAGAATGTTATAATTAAATCAATTTATTTTGTTAATATTTGTGATAATAAACATCAACATATTAAAGGGCTCTAACTTGAAGGGGGGGGGGCGGCGCCCCAGCGCCCTCTATTGACCAGCCGCCACTGCCTGAGACGCTTGACGTGCTGAATCCCGGTTGTTAACATGCATGCAGACAAAATATGCGCCGCTCATGCGCTATGAAACCAGAGTAATAGCCTTTATGTTACAGTTATGAACTGCGGTCACGCCATCTGCGGTTCCAAGAGAGACGGGTCACGCTATCTGTGCTTCAAATTGCAGTGCGCGTCTACTCGGTGTTGCGCAGTAGATTAAAGACGCGTGTTTAATGCGCTGCAGTTTTAATCTTGTTTCACTTTTATTCGCGTATGAATTTAAATGAGAGATAGTCATAAATGGTCACTTTTATTCATGTTTGGACAAGGGTGCAATTCTGGTCTGAGAGGGGGGGGGGGGGGACCAAATCTGACTGATGGCGATAGTTGTGGAAATGTGCAGCAATGTGTAGAAAAGCCTAAATTTCAATTTTAATTTACATTTTAACATAACATATACAGTGAATAATTATTATGAAAACAAATGAAAGAATATATATTTTTATTAAATAATGTAAAGAATTTATTTAGTTGTTTTTAAGAATAAAAGAACGAATTTGGATCTTACATAAGAAAGTGTAAAAAAAAAAAAGCTAAATATCTAAAAAAAAATAAAAAAAAGCTGAATATATTTTTTCTTTTTTCATTTGATAAAACTAATTGTTGGCAGATTTTCTCTGTCTCTCACTGTTGGTGTTTGTCTGTGTTGTTTCTGCTATTGTCTCCCTCTCAATGTTGGTGTTTGTCTGTGCTATTTCTGCTTACTGTTTGTTCTGTGACAAAGAAAGCTTACTCTGTTGACCCTTGTAACATGTTAGACACATGTTAGACACTCCAATGCCCATTACACACTAATAAAATCATATTAATATTAATATTATAGTCTAGAATAAATTATTGGTTTGAAAAGGATTTGTAATCTTGCCTTGTAATCAAAAAATTTGACTCAATAACTTGGATTAAACTGATTAAAAAAACACAAGCCATTAAAATATCCATATTTGTGAAACTGGAGCTAGGCATGGGACGATAACCGTTTTCAAGGTATACCGCGGTTTGGAAAAGTCAAGGTTATCATACCGCCAAAATTTTCTCCAATACCGTTCCTAAGGTATGTGTAAGATTTTTTTTATTTACATTTTTTTAACAACAGTATCTCCAGCAGAAAAGATATCCAAAGATGCAGTTTTAAATTGTAAATAAATCTGTGTTTTTGAAACTAATGAAGACAGCAAGTCAATGATTCATTTTCATTATTTAGCCTGGCACGTTTACTGCTCCAAAATATTATAAATGTTTCTCAAAATAAAATATATTGTGTTCAAAGGGGAAAAAAACTTTTAGTTTTTTACCCAGACATTTAAAAAGAATATATTTTAGAGCAGTAATCACAATACCGTGATACCGTGAAACCGAGATATTTTTATCCAAGGTTATCATACCGTCAGAATCTTATACAGGCCCATGCCTAACTGGAGCACAAAACCAGTCTTATGTTGGCAAATATATCTTTAGTAATTGCCAAAAATATCACTACAATTTTATTTTTATTTTTTTGCAATATATAAAACGATATATTGTATCTGTACAATTTGACCAAATGATTAAATAGCACTAGAAAGGTTTACTTCTCACTATTAGCAATTCACTATGACTGCTTCAATAAACTCCAAATTTGCTCCTTATTAATAGATATTAAGGTAGTTTAGGTATTGGGTTAGGGATGTAGATTAAGATCATGAAGGATGTGTAGATTATATGTATTAAGCAGCCAATATCTCAATAACATGCATGTTAATAAGCAACTAGTTAATAGTGAGAATGGATTTGTAAAGTGTAATCAAATGAATTAATTTTGATTGATTGGGATAACTTAGGGGAGTGAATAAAATAAAATGTAATTAAACAAATTATAAAACATAGATAAATACAATAAAGCAACAATAAAAGTTTGTGGTTTGTAAATGTAAAAATTAAACTGCACTGTATAATTAAACCAATCAAATTTTCTTTATTAAACTTTCAATTGATAAAATGTCCTCTGCCTGAGCTTTAATCTCTCCAGGGCCTTAAAACATGCAAATTATAAAATTTCACTTCATTATGGTTAAATTTTACATTTTACAACTCCACAAATCTCGTGTTCTGAACTGACTCTTGCTCAAATATAATCCTAAAGTGAGTACAGTGGTACATCAGGACATGTAGAACAATAATCTGGTGGAGTTGGCAGAAAACAATTAGAAATTAATTTTTTAATGATTTTTCGAATATGACCGTACAGTAAAAAACACTATTTTTCATGATTTTAGCACGTTATTATTCAAATATGAAACAGTAATATGATATGAAAAGTGAGTACAGTGGTACATCAGGACATGAAGAAAAATAGTTTGTTCCACCTTTCTTTGTTCATCAGTGCATGTAATGTTTGCCACCCCGTATAGCTGCTGATTACATGGTTTTATGAACTCAGTCATTGTCTCATACTGCTGTGGATTCGGCAAGGGTGTGACTGTTATTGATCCACAAAACATAGCTGGCCTTAATTCGTGCTGCTGCTCTTCAGCAGGCAAGGAAGGCTGCTCTGGCCAAGTCTCTACAGGCAGCCTAAGAAATGAGGGGCCTTGATTCCACTGGTTACATTTGGCTAAGTCACACAGCTTTTTTCCCTTTGTGATACCATCCGCAGGATTGTCCTCTGATCGTATGTACCGCCAGCTTCCCGAGGCTGTGAGTTCTTGAATTTCCGCTTTCCGTGTTCCCACAAACACCTTGTAACGACAAGAACTTGACAATAGCCAGGTAAGTACTGTCGTGGAATCTGACCAGAGGGTTAAGGAACAGACAGGTATTGTGAGTTCTGTGACTAAGACCTTGGAGAGCTGGGCACCACTTAGAGCTGCACACAGTTCAAGGCGAGGTATAGACTGTTGCTTTCTGGGGGCAACACGTGACCTGGCTGCTAGAAATGCAACTTCAACCTGTCCTTCTGTGCTTTCCGTCCTCAAATAGGCCACAGACCCATAAGCCTTCTCCGATGCATCACAGAATACATGTACATCTCGCCTGCTACTTGGTACATCCATGTCTGGAGTGGAGTAGCATCTTGGCAGTGTTATCTTGTCTAGCTCACACAACTCCTTCTCCCATGAATTCCATAAACTAAGCAGATCTTCAGGCAGTTGTGGATCGTCCCAGTCACGCTTTTTATCCCATAGACGCTGCACCAGTATTTTTGCTCTTGTGGTGTAGGGGATAATATAGCCAAGGGGATCATATTGGCTGGCCAGGACACAATAAATGCTGCGCATGGTTACTTTTGTGTAGTTCACTTCCCTGTGCTTGTAGTGCAAAGTGTCAGCCTGACAGCGCCAGAGCAGTCCCAGGGTGGATTCTTGGGTATCTTGCAGTCCCTGACTAAGCCAGAGCTCACAGTTATCAGATCTTCTATCAAAGGGAAGGTGAGCGATCACTGTTGGACAATTGCTGGCCCACTGACGCAGTTCAAAGCCTCCTTCATTTAACAGGGCACAGAGCTGATCGACAAGATCTTTGGCTGCATCTTTAGAGGGGAGACTGTACAGACAGTTGTCAACATAAAGGGACTTCTCGATCACTTCCCTCACCTGGTCTCCTGGTTGACTGTGGTCTTGTACATGCTTTTGAAGCGCAAATGTGGCACAACAGGGACTGCAGGTAGTCCCAAAGGGAAGCACCTGCCACTCATACACATCTGGTGCTTGACCTACAGCAATGTCTCTCCACAAGAACAGAAGCAAGGATTTGTCTTCAGGGAGCAGCCTCACCTGATGAAACATCCCTCGTATGTCGCTACTCAAAGCTGTTGAGTGCTCACGGAAACGCAGTAACACTGCTAGCAAGGTGGGGCTCAAAGTGGGACCTGGTAGTAGCAGCTTATTCAAATTTTGTCCCTCATACTGAAATGAGCAATTGTACACAACACGATTCTTGCCATTATGGGTGACCATATGGTGAGGAATGTACCATGATTCTTGTGATTTCTCAGCTTCGCCTGGTTGTAGTTTCTCCACATAACCGGCATTCTTGAGTCTCTCAATTTCAGCTTTGTAAGCACAGGCCTGATCATGGGTTTTCATCAGCTTACGTTCAATGCATCTGAGCTGTGGCAGTACAGTTTCTTTAGGCATGTGCAGAGCCGGCATATGTTGTACACGAAGCAGTGGTGTTGCGTTACGCATAATTCCGTCCACATTAACTCTTACTGTTCTCTCTTGTAGGAGTCTGATGGCCTCATGATCAAGTTTTGACCGGGTCACTACTTTCTTATTGCGGTATGGAATGACATCCATCTGCCATAGTCTTTCAACTTGGGAAAACAGGTCAGCATTATGAGGTATAGCAGTGAAAAGACATTGGTGAGTATTGCGGCCATGCTTAATCTCATGTGTTGGGCCTTGTAGTGTCCAGCCTAGTCGAGTTCGTACAGCAGCGGGTCCACCTGGAGGGCCTAGACGAACAGGCTCTATTGGGGTCACCAAGTGTGGACAATCTGAGCCAATAAGTAGTACAGGCTGTACTCTGTCTATTTGGTGCAAGGGCAGTCCTGCTAAATGGTGGTACCTCTTCTGGAGGGAAGCAAGGGGGTGCGATTGCTCTGCCAGTCCAAGCCTTTCTGCTGTAAAAGCACCTTGAATGGAGAATTTTTTGTGTTTGTTACTGACAGGAGACACTGTGAATGAGACTGCCGCCCCGTGAAGAACCTGTTGGTCCTGCCTTACTGTCCGCAGTATTAGGTCCTCAGGCTGCCCTTTCAGATCTAATTCCTGTGCTGCAGTATGGAGCAGGATGGTCCTCTCCGACCCATCATAAAACAGCATATGCTTCAATGGATTTGTCTCCATTGGTAAGGATGACTTTGCTCACCTTCAGAAGTACTTTGCGGCTATAAACCGGGCGGTCAACATACAGGACATCCTTGGTGGTGTTAACTAGACAGGAGTTCTCTTTTGTAGCTGTTTCAGTGGAATCTACAATCCGTTCATTTACGTCATGCAATCTGCATAGGAGTCTCCTGTTTCAAGTCTTACAGGGGGATTTCAGGGTGCATTTTGAGGCATGATGACTGCGTCCGCAGCACCAACATCGATTGTTTTTCCGAATCCAGGACTCTTTCTGCTCTTTGGTAAGATCCTTGAAATTAGCACACCCATTCAAGAAGTGATTGGTATTGTCACAGTAGGGGCAATATGCACTTAACCGCCCTTTGAACCTGGCAAATTTAGGTGTCACCTCTGAGGCTTGTGGTTGGCTTACTCTCCCGGTCATGGGTTTCTCTGTGCCTAGCAGGATGGTGGTGGGTTTCCTTGAAGGCTTTAGATTACGATACTCCTGCCTTTTCTTGTTGCTGGGGCCTGGTGTGAAACATGAAGTTCTGAAGCCATCATCCTGAACTTGTAGCTCATACTCTAGCCAGTTAGAGAAATCAATGAGAGTTGGTATAGCTACTCGCATAGGGTGTATATATCTCTTGAAGCTGGTTCTCAACTCATGAGGGAGTTTGCCTTGCAGTCTTGAAACATGTGACCCACAGTCCAATTCAACATTGCCTTCAGGACCCAGCTGTTCTAGCATACTCACCAGCGAACGCACTTGAAGCGCAAACATCTTGAAAGCTTCCACATCGGATCCAGTCATTTGTACTTGGAAGTCTGCCAGATATGCAGGTGGCTTTACATGTCGTCTAGGGCGAACAGCTGGAGGCTCTTGCTGTGAACGGGATGACATTTCTGCAGTTATTCAGCCTCCGGCTCGAAGGACCACTTTGTAACGGAGGTTTTAATTATAACTGATTCGGGTGTATCTGAATCCCTGCAGACAGTCGGTCAGAACTGTGTACTGTCATCTATTCAAAGAATTCACTCAGACTCCATGTCTCATTTGAACATTTACTGACAAGTTGTGGTTTTTTTCTCTGCACGCACAACTATATACATCATCTGTTGTATTGTTCTGCATGTAAACAGATAACAGATAAGCAGATACTTTCAATTCTTAGCGATTTCAGATCGTTTCTTTGTCTGCTTAGCACACCTGCTTCACTTCCTTCTCCAAGTCCCGCCCATTAAAGTGACGCTGCAAATGCTTATTGGTCAGCAGCAGAATGTTCCAAAAGCCTTTTGAACAAATATTAATAACAACATCTAGACATGTCGATCTTGTTGGGTTTTCTTTTAAACACAACAAATTTTGTCTTAAATGAGCATAAACAGTTAGAAAAACAGTCAAATGCTTTCAATATAGATATATGCAGTTTTAAAGTGACAGCTCTGTTATTTAAGGTTATCAAACCAAAAAATCTAAATGAGAGATTCATTCGCTGCTCTTTAATCAGAATGTTTAAATTATACAGTGAAGAAAAGATGAGATTTGATAACTTGATTCTATTTCTTTATAATAGCTAATAGTGTTAATGAGCTGAACTGTTTGCTAATTTATTTGCAGCTTTTTCTAATGTATACTAATTAGTTTATAGTTTATATAAACTATGAAGTTATGAAGTTTATATTCAATGAAACAGCTCCAGATGAACATATTTATTTATTTATTTATTTTCACATCCCAATGTTGACAGGTATGATCTAGCAGTATGTTTTATTGATAACTTATCAATACTGCACGACGTTCATTTAATAGCTAGCGCTGACCTTATCAGCAGTGTTCAGCTCTGAATGTTGGACTTCTTCTGTGAAGTCCATCTCAAACTGGATCTGATTTTCTGCGCACTGTTTTTCTCTTTACCTTTCCACATGGCAGAACAATGTCTGTCCCACTCAGTCTCTCTCGCTTTTTCTCTGGTCTCGTCACTTGCAGCCCTTTGCTTGCACTCTTCCTGCTATCCGAAAGTAATTTAACAACTCTGGACGTCAGACGTGTCAACCCCTGTTAACCGTTTCCCTTTTTCTCTTTAGTTTTACTGTCAGTCTCTGTGGACGGCGAAGTCTTTATCTCAGGTCCATTAATAGTCAGATCAGCAGGCGAGGGGACCGCTAGCTTAGCTCTCATTAATATGCTGCATTAGCATTTGTGCTAACAATGTTGAGGAGCCGCCGCTGCCTTCACATCCTCCTGGGAGGCTCCAGCTTATGAGTCGGGTAGTCGTAATTATACCATGATGTGCATTCACGTGATTTGATGATCGGGATGAAGTGGATGTGTTGGGGCGATTTTTATATCACATTATTTTTTTTCACATTCTGAAAAAGACAGAATGCTTTTAGCACATCACGAAGAGCCAACCATTCACTTTAAGTGTGTGTGGCTGATGCTTTTTCTGTGTATTGCATCATTTTCATTCTGCGACAGGAAATTCAAACAGGTCTGTGAACAGTGGAATTCTAAGCTGACAAACTAATCTGATGTCTATTAATTATATTTTGTATTTTTTATTGCTTTATATAAATAAAAATATAGAACAGATTAAGATAGCTTTTCAATTTCTTTAGAATATACAATAACAGAGCATTCACCAGTATCTTACTGTAAATTAATAAAAATATTGTATTCACATTTACAGCACTATCTATCTTGCTGTATGTGTATGTGTATGTCATGACCATACCTGTCAACCCTCCTGTTTTTCCTGAGATTCTCTCGTATTTAACAATTCTATCCCTCTATCATCCCGTAAAGGTATTTTTTCCATATTTCTCCTGTATTTTTAACCTGTCTATGAAGGGTGGCAATAAACTTTAAAGAGACGATCCATCCTATACACAACCCATACCGCTGAACCACCAGGGGACGCCCCTTGCTCTTAAATGTGAACCTATTCTGTGCTTTCATTTTATTTAGGCATGAAAACACTTTGAATTATATATAAAAATGGCGGGTTTCCCTTCCTTTTCATTACTTGTGCTGTTGCCCCTATGCAATCCTCAAAACAGTTCATGTAGCGGTGCATGACTGTCAGATGCGGATGTTTTGCGGGTTGAAGTTGTGCCAAATAATTTTTTTAAGTTGACCGAAAAGGCTGGTTTAAGTCAAGTATACTTTACAGGATAATTTGGCACAACTTCAAACACTGAAGCTCAATAAACTCAAAATTTATTTGCAGCCGGTTGCTTTAAAATTTAAAGTTAATTCAACTTTTTAAATTTTTGAACATATGGAGAAATAAAAATTTAAAGTCTCCTCAACTGAATATTTTACTTTCATTGAACAAACAGTTCCAAACATGCAGTTAAATCATTTTTATGAGTAAATTCAACTCAAAAATATGTCCACCTAACTTACAATTTTAAACTGAGTTAACAATTTGTAGGTTGGATTTTTAACAGTGTAATACATATAATCTACACATCCTTCATGATCTTAATCTACATCCCTAACCCAATACCTAAACTACCTTAATATCTATTAATAAGGAGCAAATTTGGAGTTTATTGAAGCAGTCATAGTGAATTGTTTGCTAATAGTGAGAAGTAAACTTTTCTAGTGCTATTTAATCATTTGTACAGATACAATATATCGTTTTATATATTGCAAAAAAATAAAAATAAAATTGTAGTGATATTTTTGGCAATTACTAAAGATATATTTGCCAACATAAGACCAGTTTCACAAATATGGATATTTTAATGGCTTGTGTTTTTTTAATCAGTTTAATCCAAATTATTGAGTCAAATTTTTTGATTACAAGGCAAGATTACAAATCCTTTTCAAACCAATAATTTATTCTAGACTACAATATTAATATTAAAATGATTTTATTAGTGTGTAATGGGCATTGGAGTGTCTAACATGTCACAATGGTCAACAGAGTAAGCGTTTGTCACAGAACAAACAGTAAGCAAAAATAGCACAGACAAACACCAACATTGAGAGAGAGAGACAATAGCAGAAACAACACAGACAAACACCAACAGTGAGAGACAGAGAAAATCTGCCAACAATTAGTTTTATTAAATGAAAAGAGAAAAAATATATTTAGGTTTTTTTTTTTTTTTTTTTTTTTTTTTTTAGATATTTAGCTTTTTTTTTTTTCACACTTTCTTATGTAAAATCCAAATTTGTTCTTTTATTCTTAAAAACAATTAAATAAATTATTTACATTATTTAATAAAAATATATATTCTTTCATTTGTTTTCATAATAATTATTCACTGTATATGTTATGTTAAAATGTAAATTAAAATTGAAATTTAGGCTTTTCTACACATAGTTACATTGCTGCACATTTCCACAACTATCGCCATCAGTCAGATTTGGCCCCCCCCACCTCTCAGACCAGAATTGCACCCTTGATTCTGTACATGTGAAACAAAGGTTAATATGAGTAGCCTATTATTATTGTTATTTCTCAAACATATGATAAAACAATAATAATACTATTATGTGTAGGTCTACTGTTGGTTAAAATGCTACATTTTGAATAGACCTTTAATGGAAGACTTGAATAGACTTTAAAGAGCCCCTATTATGGGTTTTTGAAAATGACCTTCTATGTAGTGTGTAACACAGCTCTTAGTGAAGTGAAATATCCAGCTAAGGCTTAAATCTGAAAGTGGACAGTTTTTAAAACTATTGATTAATCTATAAAAGAGTCGACTCATAGTGGTTTAAACGAATCGTCTTTATAACGATTCTTTAGCCGTTTCGGCGTTACGTAGACGCGAAACATAATGGTTGCGCGCGCAGACCCAGGAATTTAAACCTGCGGCCCCGCCCACTAACACAGCAGCTAAGAGAGGAAGATAAACAGATCCTGAAGTCATTAGTCATGAAGACGCTGTGCTTAGCTGGATATTATTGGAAGTTTGAGGGAAAGTTCGTGTTATTTTCTCTACCCAAAGATGATGCTGTGAAGAGTCAGTGGTTGAGGTTTATTTTTTTTGCAAAAAAGGAAGGATCAGAAAAGACTACTGATGTATGAGACTTTGACAGAGCTCCACAGGAACTATCAATACACAGCTCATGGATTATTTCTCCATTTTGTAATGAGGGTTGGTGATCGTTGGGAAAAGCAGAGTACAGGTAAACCATGACAACATACAACACTTAAACATGTCGCGACTAGCGCTAAATGCTTTTTTTGCATTTTGGTGGGTTTTGGATAGTTTTTGGGCTGGAATCAGTCAGCTACATCTGGCAACACTGAGGTAGAGTATGACAGGCTAGGAGACGCGTGTCGTTTTCCTCTTCAGTTCTTTGAGTTTTTGCTTAATAAAATAGTTAGTCGTCCATAATTTCACGCCGATCGTCTGTATTTACATTCACCCACTGCCGAAATCCACGCCTCACAATAATATGAAGCGTGTACGCGCTCTGACTACTTCTATATTGTTGATAGGCTGTGCTGGGCATTTCACTCTGTCTCGTGCTAAACGCTGTCGACCAATTGCAACAGGCTGTCATTGGGCCAATCAGCGCAGATTAGCTTCGCGCTAAGGAGGGGTTTGGGAACAAATGAATCACCGAACGATTCATATGGGAGTCGCTGGGAAAATTAGGTAAAAATAAATGCAGATTATAAGGCCATGAAAGTGTTTTTTGACCTTGCATGCATATTAGACTGTTGTTGGAGACCCTTACAACCAAAATATGACCCTATTTAATGTATAATAGGGGCTCTTTAAATATGTCCTGGTCATTAATGCACAGTAAAGTGAGGACATAAGAATACAACTATTCATAATTCTGAAGTTGAATTATTATGTTTGAGACGCATGCTTGTCATTTGTCATTGACAACATTATTAAACATTATTAGAACATTTTTTTTCTACTGGTAAAATCAAACATTTGTAATAATCAGATTCTATCTTGCATTACATTCAACATTATACGGGCTACAGTAGTTATACTGACACTACAAAACATTTATTCTCATGCACAACACTTTAGGTTCGCTATGACAGAAAAACATTAAACGCTTGTCCCAATGACTGTATAAAATATGGACGACGCGACAGCGCCATTTTCCATTAAACGCTGTGAAGGAAAAAACGCCTCGTGACGGGCACAAACTGTCGCAAAAGACTGCTGAATTTGGAGCCTGGGCATGCGCAGAAGGACTGCCTGATGGAGCCAGAGGAGGAGCTGTGGAATCGAACCTCCAACCAAACGCTTGTACATCAAATCAACCACGCCCCTCGAACTTCTCTCTTGACCGCCGGTGTCTGCACTATAACAAAAGCTAGCTAATGTACACTTTGCGTTTACATAGGAGCCTGGTTTGCTGTTTTATCAACACAAGTGGTTGTAATAACGTTAACAAAGGTGCGGTTTATATAATGAAGATTTAATCGCGCCAGCTCTGGGCCGCAGCGCACATTACTCGCGGGCCGATCCGGCTCGGATGCAGCAGCGTCGGCGTCGGATCTGACCGGATGCCTATGGACTCACTGCCCGAGTCAATCGGGCCAGATGGAGTAGGGGGAGACTGCAGACTTGGATTCAGGCAGATCTACGGCCCAGGCAGTTTTACGGCCCTGGTATTCCTGATGCGTCCAGTAGGGGGAGGCAGTAGAGTATTATTATAAGCCTCCGAACTTTATCATCACCCCAAACCAACCGCGACATGATGAAGATGTATGTTAAATACGTGTTTAAAACATTGTTTAGCAAAACTTAAACATTTTTGAATTATATTAAGATCAATATGAGTGTATGTCAATACGTAAACAAATTGGTGTAATACAATTAACATGCAGAAATAAAACAGCAGTGTGTTAGTTTGACTCAGTTTTAGCTAACTATGCTAAGCTAGCTAACGTTACATGTTCTACATCTCACTTTCTTATGTAGGCTAGTTTTCTTTTACTTTTTTGTCTGTCTTTAGCCTGCATAAAGCCTTTCATAGTAAGATATTTTTCTAACCTGTTCTAATCTTTTTATTTGTAATAATTTAATATTTTAAATAATTGAATAATGCATTTTACAGCAACATTAGAATGTATGTAACTGTCCAAAAGAGAATTTAACACACCCACAAAAAATATAATAATAATTATATATATATAATTACATTTTATTTTCACTTAATCTTGTCTCTCTTGAACTTGTAGAAGCTGTAAAAACCCATCTATAATGTAATATAATATAATGTAAATGATATTTTCTTGTAGAAATTGTAGGAATTTCATCAATACGAAGCAATCAAAGTTTAACAGCGGTAAACAAATGCAACACATGCTGTTCCCTATACCACTGTCCATTCTGCACTACAAACTTTTATAAAAAGTTTTAGAAAAGTAAACTGGAAACTCATGTTCAGCTTCACTTTCCGAGTGCAGTCAATTACAATGGTAACATAATTTCAGAATAGTTTATATAATGTATATTAATTTATATATTGCAGTATAATTTTGATGTTAAATAGACATTTGATTTATGTTTTTGGTATTTCTAAAAACAGCATAATCAGTATTGTCAGGTCATGTTGCATACAAACAAACATTACAAATATGTTGTGCTGGGAATTAAATTTTTTTTAAAAAGTTAAGATAAAAAAGTTACTATTTTCAGCAAGGGAGTAGTTATATATATATATATAATAATTTATTTAAATATATATATTTTCTCATAGATTATTCAATACACTAGCGTGGTCTGGGTTGTCAGCCAAATCTACACTACAACTACACTACATTATTCCTTACTAAATTATTTCTTAAATTTATATTGAAATATATCTAAACAAATCTTAAAAGATCTGAAATTGAATTTTAAATTATTAATTAATTATTTTAAAATTGCATTGCATTCAATTACATTTAATATAATGCAATCCTGTTCTAGCTTAAACAATTAAACTATCGTATATCTCTAAATACATAGAGACACTAACATGGCTATACAGTACATTTTTTATATATATTATCATGACAGTTTTCATTGCATATGCATACATATTGTACATCACTTATTGTTTCAGAATTTTTATTGTAACAATTTGTTTCAAAGAAAGTAATTAAATATGTTAAATATGGGAAGTCAGGATCACAATTTGTAGCTGCAAATAACAAAAAATAAATAATAATGACTTGGTCCTTTTTGTTAAACCCTAAACTGTCAACATATCCTGGAAGATACAACTCATAAAAAACTTAAATCATAAATCAAATATATATATAATTTTTTTTTTTTTTTTTTTTTTTTATATGGTTTACATAGGTCCAGATAATATATAAAATGGCATGAAATGTTTTTTTTTTTGTTTTTTGCTTATCATTTTCCATTCCTTACTGTTTAAGGATTAAGATGTTTTAGATATTTGGACTAGAAGCAAGTCAAAAACTTTTAAGTGAGAAAAGGATTTTTGCAGAGTATTTTTACATAACTTTATTTATTTATTTTTCAGTAAGCGTGAAGAATTTGATGCAAGCCTTCAGCTTCATTTAAAGAAAACTGTGATCTCTCCAGTGATATTGTTGACAATAAATAAATGTTAAAAAAATCAAATGTTGTCTGGGTTTTTGTTTGTCAGGTATAGCTAAATGGTCCTTGGAATTTTAGAAAGTAGTGTTTGTCTAAACATTCCACAGCTGTCTGGTATTCAATACCACTGCATTCTCAGCAAAGCATATCAATAATCCATATTACACTGTATTGTTTGGTTATAATTTTGTTATTTTCAGAATGCAACTTTATATATAAACAACACAACAAAATGCATATCTCTATATGAAAACGTATAACTAGGCTACAATTAATTATCCATTACACTATCCAACTATTTGTGTTTTTAATTTTTCTAATTAAATTAATCTAAATTAATTTGCAATTGTGCTTTTGTATATCTGAAATAATTTGGGAAGTGTATCAATTGTGCATATTCTATAGCGAGTATAAAACTCATTTCTGATACATCAACTTGGCTTTCATATTTAGCGTAATATAATCAAAAATATTTATTTATTAATATGACATTTAATGATCTGGGAGTGTTGACTTCAAATGTATTATTTGGCCATGTACCTTTCATCCCCCCTACTGGACGCATCAGGAACAACAGGGTCGTAAAACTGTCTGGGTCGTAAAACTGCCTGGATCCAAGTCTGCAGACGCCCCATATAGGCCAGATGCGGCGGCCGTTAGCAAGCCGATGCTGCCGCATCCGAGCCGGATCGGCCCGCGAGTAATGTGCGCGAGTAGGTACAGCAGACGGAGTCGGGCTGAGGGGTAAGTCTCCGGCAGGCGAGAGTGTAGCCTGAACTGGCCCGAGTGTATTTTGCTATCTGGGTGGTTAGGAGTGTATCACCAAACTGATAAAGCCCTGACCTTACCGAATAAACAGTGTTCCACCAGATCCTGTATGTCAGTAACTATAGTTTACTGCTGAACAACTCGTTTTATCATGGTAAAATAACACAGAAATCGAATAATAACACTTCAGTCTCCTGCCGAAGCTCTGACGTCTGCTTTGAGAAACTGTCAATCACAGCTGTCAATCACGATGACACCCCCAGCATAAATTACTGCTCAAAACATACTCTTTACAAAAATGAAGATCTGCACCTATATCAGCACGATAACCAGTGCCTTAACTGACCAGAACCATCTTTCGGAACATTTTATTGCAAGTGTAATTAATTTTTTTATTTAGTCTCATGTCTCCTGCATTAACACAGAGGAGGCGAGCTTTATGACAGCCAGCCCCCAGGGGGGGATCTAACGGCCGAGACCTTCACTCAAAAGCAGGCTTGTGGCACACTTGGCTTGTCCTAATCATTACTCTAAAATGCGATATGATTGTTTAAATGATGTGCGTCACGTGCTTTCGGTTTTATTTTCATTGCTAAGTGCGGTTCATACTTCCCGCGCAGCTCCCAAACGATCACTCTGTACCACAAACTGGATGTTATTTGCAACTTTATTACCTGTTATTCACAGCCTATTCTGTTCACTAAAGTAGACTTCATTCACAGGCTCGCGCCCGCCCTCTCTGTGATAACGGCTCACGGTCAGAAGCTCATGTCACGTGTGATTTCGCGGCCGCGAATACATCATTACATGAAGACAGAAATGACATTTTTGGGTGAATTATGCCTTATTAATACAGTATGTGACTCTTTCAACACCATTTAGAGGTGACCACGTTGCAACGAGCAACGTATGTAAAACAGTGTGAAGACTTGTGCGACTGCATTTGCTTCTTTCCAGAACTTGAAAATATGATTGGCAGAATCGTAGAAATGCTGGATTAAGATCGTCTAGGGGGTCGAATCGAGATTGCGATCTTTTTTCGATTAATCGTGCAGCTCTACTTCCTTTTGAAAAATCCCTTTTGAGGCCCTACGTGACGTAGAAGTGCGGTTTCCCTGCCCACCGAATTGATTGACAGCCTTGTATTAACATGTCTCTGTACTAATGCTTATAATCATATCAACTAGACAGGACATGCGCAAAGCAACTGGGATTAAAAGATCTGTTCAGCTCTCTGTGATCATCAAACATCATTAAATGTGATCAAAAATGAGTTTTACAAGTTTGCCCATCCCTGGGCTAACCTATATGTAGTTATCTATCTAAGCCAACTGCTTCAAACTTCTTAAAACTACTTCAATTATTTAAACTTTAAAACAATTATTCATTTATTCATTCATTTTCTTTTCGGCTTAGTCCCTTTATTAATCAGGGGGCGCCACAGCGGAATGAACCGCCAAATTATCCAGCACGTTTTACGCAGCTGATGCCCTTCCAGCTGCAACCCATCACTGGGAAACACTCATACACTCTCATTCACACACATACACTACGGACTATTTTAGTTTACCCAATTCACCCACGCGAACGCAGGGAGAACATGCAAACTCCACACAGAAATGCCAATTGACCCAGCCGAGGCTCGAACCAACAACCTTCTTGCTGTGAGGCGACAGCACTACCTACTGCGCCTACTACTATTTAAACTTCAAAACTACTTCAATTATTTAAACTTTAAAACTACTTTAAATTTTCAAACTAGGCTTTCTCAAGCCACCATAAAGTTTGTCTACGAACTTTACTCTAGTTAAGTTTTCATCTCCCATTTCTGTAAACACTCACAAAATTTTCATGAAGCCCTATTTCCATATGCATACACCATGTGTGGCCAGTTTATGCTCTGCTGGCAGTAATTCATTATTCACCTTACTAATTTAAGCTTACCTACACAGGAATCGTCAACTCCTAATCAACTCCTACCACAGCTGACAATCAGACTCTGACCCACACACACACACACACACACACACAGCTGAAGATCATGATCGACTGATTACATGGACTATTTATACACCTCACATTCCCACATACTCACATTCCCCACGCTGAGTTTTGTTCTCTGTGAACATTTCTTACCGTGCGTTCATACCAAAGTGGCGAGAGCATCAAAATTAGCTACATTGATCTTGTGTTTAAAGGGGCTGTGGCAGAATATTAGCAAATCATTTACATTCCCGCATAAAAAACATGCTTTTTAGTGTGAAAATGTTGCATGTTTTTTTATCAAAAACATTTAACTATGGAAGATCAAGTTGTTGCATGTGGTGTGGCTTTGCTCCACTTATCCAGTATATCTGAAATATTCTGAAGCAGCAATACTGTATTGTACATTTGTTATAGTTAGCATGAGATTCCCACTTTTCTGTTCGATAAATATAACATTAAGGCACATCAGTAACTTGCCCGTAACCTTTTTTTATGTCCCTGTTAGAAAACATCGTATTTAACTGAAAATCCGGCGACCATAAAGTTCAAACCTTTAACAGGACTGTGTTCTCTGGAATCCTCTCAAGCGGCGGATATTGCGATTGCTTGCTGCCGAACCACGTCATAGTTCATTACCATAGAGTTGATTTGATTTCAACTTTCCTCAATGCCCACACTGGTGAAGATACACCACGCCGCTCCTTGCTGCTTAACGCTGGCAGCGCCTGTTGAAAATTATTGACTTCTGGCTACTATGACGCTCTCACCGCCTTCGGTGTGAATGCATAGTAATTTAATTTTATTTTGAAGTAGTATTCTTGTCCAGCCATGCCGTGTTTTCAACACTCAACAGCAATGGCCGCCATCAGTCCACCAACACACAAGATGGTTGCTGCTAGTTCTCCAGTCCACAAGATGGCTGCCTCCAGTCTACCAGCTCACAAAATGGATGCCACCAGTTTACGGAGACCATCAGAACCTCTTAAATCTCTCGAATGGCAGGCACCAGATCCTCTTGAATTCCCCGAATGTCAGGTACTGGTCAGTGGGTGCCCCATGGGCGGGTTGTGCATCACTCCATCTGCTGCCTAATTCACCAATGCCTTCTGGCCCTGAACCTCCTGATCTGCCTATGCTTCCTGGTTTTCCTGACTCACTGGGGTTGTCTGAACCGGCAGCGCCTCCTGACCTACTGGGGCTGCTGAATTGCCAGTGCCTCCTGACTCACTGAGATTGTCTGAACTGGAAGTGCCCCTAACCTAGAGCATCCTGACCCATGGTTGGGGTTGTTTGACTGCCAGTGCCTCATAACCCAGAGCCTCCTCACCCACTGAGGCTGTTTGACCCACCAGTGTTTCTTGATCCAGAGCCTCCTGACCCACTGTGCTTGTATGACCCGCTAGTGCCTTTTGACCCAGAGTCCCCAGCCCTTTTTACAAATCCATGCACAACAAGGATTATCAAAAATGTATGTTTATTTACAAAACACTTGCATCTATACACACTGGAACATCAGAACACAGAATGGACCAGGACAGTGACAATACAATACTGGACAAAGAACTAACAAAACTCGAGGGGTATAAATACAAGACATGATTAAACTGATAACAAAAAGGGATAAAACACAGGTGGAACTATTAAAGATTAACAAATGGCGAGCAAAAGGAACAAAGGAATCGCATGACATACAAGCACATCAACACAAGCACATGGAACACTACACATGGGAAACACATAACCCTGACATTAACCCCCTCCAGGAAGGCGCGTCCTTGCACCTACAACAAACATATACACAAGGAAGGGCAGAGGGGGTGGCCAGGGAGGAGTAACTGGAGGAAGGAGCCAGGAGGGTTGCTGGAGAACGAAGGGTGATGAAGGTGGCCAGGGAGAAGTAGACAGAGAGAGAAACCAGAAAGGGAGCTGGAGCAGGAGCCATATGACCCAAGATGCAGCCAGGAGGACGAACCAATGTGAAATCAAGGGAGGGAGGGGCCATGGAAAAGGAGAGGCTGATGAGTCCAGGCGGCAGACCAAAGGAGACAACACTAATGGAGGTGGAGCTCAAGGATGCGCAGGGCAAGGGTGATGCAAAGGTCCTGGGGGCCAAGGTGGAATGGATGGCTTACCCGACCGAGGTGGAGGCATGGATCCGGAAGCCTGCGGTGGAGCCAGAGCAACAGAGGTCTAAGGTGGAGCTGGAGGAAAGGAGGAGCTCAACGCAGCCAGCATGATAGAATGACAAAGTGCAGTGGAGTGAATGGAGTAGAGAGGCGAAGCAGGGGTGACGACTGACCAAGGCGGAGCTGGAGGGATGAGAGAGCCTGTTGGGATGGCGGTCCATGATGGAGATGATGTAGGAGTGAGCCAACATAGAGCCTTAGGGTCAGAGGGCCAAGCTGGAGTCTGCAGCTCAGAGGCTGGAGAAGAGGACTAAGGGCGCAACCAACCAGATGGCAATGCAGGAAGGCAGACCCAGAGTTAAACCTCCCCACTAGAAGCCAGAGGGTGAGCTAGGGAGCTGGCTGACTGCAGCATTGCTGGAGCTGGTTGACTGACTGCAGGAATAGACACTTGCTGAGGTAGAGAGGAACGGTTGGGTGGGATGCTGCTCATGACACAGGAGTTAATGCTGTCTGGGAACAGCAGGGCTAGGAGAAGGTTTATGCTGTCTGGAAACAGCAGACCTGGGGAAAAGTCTATGCTGTCTGGGAACAGCGGAGATGGACTGACATCACTCTAGAAGTCGATGAGTAGCATCTCAGATTCCAGCGGTTGCTCACCCTCAGTGGTGGGAAGGTAGAAAGAGTTCTCTCTCTGTTCCTCAGTGTCCATCAGGACTCCCACAATCAGCACTGTTTCCAGCTCATGCATCCGGTCAGACGATCTCTTCTTTGGTGGTATTTGGCTCGGTCGCTCTTGATAGTGATGGCTCAAACACCGCGGGTGGCTCTCCCTCTGTGGTCTGCTCTGGCAATCATTCCCTGCTGTGGGGTGATGGTTGGTTGGTCTCTGGGTCTGGAGTGACAGCGACGAGATCTTTATCAGCACAAACCAGAGGTGGGACAAAGTCATTGTTTAGCAAGTCACAAGTAAGTCTCAATTCATTTGCCCTCAAGTCCCAAGTCAAGACAGGCAAGTGCAGAGTCAAGTCCCAAGTCAAAGGCCAACATGTCTCAAGTCAAGTTCAAAGTCCTACGGTTTGACTTTCGAGCCTTTTCAAGTCTTTTTAACAGAAAAATAAAACGTATACAGATTATGTATGGTTGTAAGATCTGTATTATTAAACAAACTTTATTTATGAAAGAACATTGCTCAGATACATAAAAATACAAATGTAATTTTCTGAAAGAGTGCTGAACAGTGCTGCGTCTCATCTCCACAGCATATTGCACAAGGACGAGTGCCACCACAATAGAATCCATTTTGCCTCACATCACACAGAAATTGCAGGTCTACTGCTGTCTAATTCATTAAGTTTAGTTGTGCTACATTATGTCTTCGGTGATCAACTTGTGATTTAACCAAAATTACATAAACGACCTCAATGAGGAGCAGTAGACCAACAACTTTTGTATGCTGTAAAGTAAAATTGAGTGAAATTAGTATTTTATCAATTGAATCTCGTGTGTGCTGAAGAGATTGAGATGCAATCCGTCTAGCGGCAATGTAAAATTGTAGCGCATATTCTAAACGAAGAAGGCTACTTCATACAAACAATAACGTTGTTTTCTTCACATAACATTAAAGAACTTTGTTCTCTACCTTGTGTGATGCTGGTGCACTTATTTCCTCTGTTTGTGGACAAAACTGCTTGCTAGCTCTCAAATATGCACTGCTCACTTACAAATTTTCTTGGTTCTCAGAGATTATATGCAGACTCACAATTTGTGTCTTGTGTTCCCTCTTTCTTTCGTGCTTTTTGATATGATTTATTAGGGATGCACCGATACCATTTGGAACCAATCCGATCTCGATACCAAAATTCTGAGTATTGACCGATACAGATCCGATCCCGATACTGTGCCGATTTTTATTTTTACTTTTTTTTTATTTCCATAATACAGTTTTTATAGTTCTGGTGATAAACTCAAATAATATACCTTCTTTAGTAAAAACAACAGACCTATAAGCCTACTGTATATGATAGATGGCACAATCTAACTAAACATGAGGCTTGCTATAAACTATGGGCTACAATATTTGAGCATTCATTATGACATCCATATGATCCGTTGAGGTCCAGCTTATGATTCCTTTTTTAATATTAATATTTTTCTTTGAAATCTGTAATAGGCTACCAATATTGACCCTAATCGTTGGTAAAATAATTAGCAAAGCCTGATATTTTTCTGCAGGTTTGAAGCAGAGTAAACTAAACCACGCAAACGCAGGAAGAACATGCAAACTCCACGCAAAAACGCCAACTGACCCAGCCGAGGCTCGAACCAGCGACCTTCTAGCTGTGAGGTGACAGCACTACCTACTGTGCCACCCCGTCGCCTGCCGCCAGTTTCACTATTATTAATTTAATCAACTACTTAGACCACAATGAGCCAGGCTTTACAAACTATTCGCAGCACTTAAAGTATTACCCTCGGAAGAATAAACTCAGTCGGAAGAATGAGAGAACTTAAACTTATTGTAAGAATAATTGTACGGAGTAGCGCATGTCGTGTCTGTGCAGCCGGTGCCTGAATGAAGTGCTTGATGCATCACTGAGACACAACGCTCAGCCCTCCAGTATACGGACACTTCTAAAACAGCAGCACAAAGGGGAGAAATCAGTGCGTTGAGGATCTGTCCAATGTATTACTGTGCGTTCACACCAAAGGCGGTGAGAACGTCAAAGGTCGCTTTGGCCGCCCTGGCTACAATGCTGTCTGCCTTCAGCTCTGGCGGCGAGAGCGTCAAAATTCGCTACATTGATCTCGTATTTAAAGGGGCCGTTGCAGAATATCATATCATATCAGTTACATTCCCGCATAATACATGCTTTCTAGCTTGACAATGTTGCGCACTTTTTATCAAATTCAATAAACAATGGAATGATTTCAACTCTCCTCGACGCCCACACAGGTGAAGACGCGCCGCGCTGCTCCTCGCTGCTTATCGCCGCCGGCTCCCATTGAAAATAAATGACTTCCGGCTACTTTGACGCTCTCGCCTCTTTCGGTGTAAACGTACGGTTACTGAGCTTTTTATGATTTAAATGTTTCAGATAGGCCTACTTTGTGTGTGAAGAGCAAGTAAAACCCTCTACTCCAGTGTTGCGAATGCGATCTGCTGAACAGACACAGCGCAACTTGATTTAAAAACAGCAATGATCTCCATGTTACGGGTCAAAATGAACCCATTTAATGCAAAACTAAATGCCTTTCTCCACTGATTCTTAAAACTAACAGGAACAAATAGTCTTGGAAAGTTTTTCGTGTCGTCATGAGCGCGACACACAGTTTGAATTGTGAATGAATGAAGAATGACAGGCGCAATTTTTTTATTTATTTTTTTTATTAATTTAGTTTTTACTGTGTAACTACCTTACCAGCTTACCTTGTTCATTTAAATTTAAATAAATGCCGAAACTAGTTTTTTTCATGCTCACTTGTAAAAGAAAAGCAACCGTGTGACTAAACGTGGTTATGGCACTCTCTCATATAGGGATGCTAAACATAGCTACAATAGAAGTCACAGCACCCGTATTTATGTAGAGGTCATATGTTGTGCAGCTTTGGGCAAATTTTATTTGGAGATAAAATGACCAAAATGTAACGTGAAGATTGAAAAGGATTGGAGGGGAAATAAATATTTCAAATCTCTGTACATAACAGAAAAATAAACAATGATAATGCAACAATAGTTTATCTGAATTAGTGGCATGGCAGAAATATATATTTAGACAGGCCTTGTCAAAGTGAGCGGGCACTTTCACTAATAAAAAATATAGCACTTAAATTATTTCATAACAATCAATAAAATAACAGCGGTTTTATATCAAAAATTGGTAATGATATAAAATATACTACATTTTGATGGTAAAATATAACCATTTAAATGATTTCAGTATTCAAACATTAAATAACGAATGCATCAAGTTAAATCTAAAAAAACGAATGAAACAACACATAGCATATCAGGATATAAAGGACTATATTTAGCAAAATGCTGCTCTTTTTATCTTTGTAATTTTATAGTTTTATTTTTGTTATTTTAATTATTTTTTGTCTTCATAAATAACTAACGAGCTATAGACAAATATCTGTTTGACGTTTTAGAAAATATTTGTGCGTAGCTACACCACCCAGTATATATTAAAGATTTCCGTATCTATCTATATTTAAATGTCTATGTCTATATTTAATACATCTATCTATATTACATATCTATCTATATTTAAATGTCTATCTTATATTTAACTGAATCGTATAATGGCCTATAGCTGAAATGTTGAAAATTGCTCTATTTTTATAAAACATTTGTCGATACGTATTGATATTTTTTTGGAGTACAAACTACCGACATTTAAGAATCCATATTTATTTTATTCATTCATTCATTTTACTTGTTTATTGATGCATATATGGGTTATGATTAAATTCATACAGTACCTTGCACAGCTACTGTGCCACTCCGTAATTCAAGCAAAAGTCCAAATTAAAGAAAGATTTGACTTTCTGCGGTATCGGAATCGCCCGAATCCAGGCACAGTAGATGCTATTCTGTTTTTGCACAGTGTTAAGAAAAGCGCCTAGTACACACAACATAACTGCTGTTTAGGCTGAAGGGACGCCGTTTTTGTTCTCTTTTTCCTGTATATATAAAAGCTGAATCTGCTGTTAATAACGAACGATCCACTGTGACCTAAGTTGCAGGAGAGGTGAAATAGTGTGGCTGATTTAGGACTGCTTTTACGGGAGTTGTAGTCCATAGCGAGGGGCATTGTGGGTAGTGTAGTTCGACACGCATGCTGTGTGATGTGAGCTCTCTGTGTGCTGTGCGTGCGGTGATTTAGAGGGAGAAAGTTTTATCCGGTTTTGTTTTATGTTTACTTCAGTAATTACACCCGGGAGCTGTTTTGCACTGTGAAACTGAAAACACTGAAATAAGTAAAAGAAGGGCATGCATTGAGTACTTTTGTCCGTCTCATCATTTGCTCGAGCATGAATTAACGAGCTGTTACTCTGCCGCCGGACATTGCGGAGAAAGTTACACCTATCATCAAGCTTAAAACAAAGAATTAGAATTATTAAAGTGGCGATCGGGTGCGGATATATATATATCAGATAAAATAATATATGCGGGCGGGTCGATGATTAGAATAATGGAGTGGACCTCCGCCTGTCAAGCCTTCTCTCCTCTCCTCGCGCGCGCGCGCCCGTCTCGCAGCTCGCGCGGGAGAGACAGGCGGCTGCGGGACAGAGCCGCGACATCAACACACAGAATCAGCACAATTCAGCACGGTTGTCTAACAGTTTAGAACGGTTTGGCATGATAGTGGAAAAGCAGCTTTAATATTTTTATTAAAAAAATCGCGATTTCTCGATTTTGTAAAAAATAAAATCGTCTTAAAACGTAAATTCGAATTAATCGATAAAATCGCCCAGCCCTAGGTATATTATACTACAAATCACCACACTTCACTGTAGTAAAACGACACTATGTAATTCATTTTATCAGTTCACTATTCTTAATACTACAGTATGCTGAAGCATTCATTAACAAATTGTAAATACTAGCCTAAAACATAGGCAGTATACCTAACACTTAAAAACACTAGAATTTATTATATAATGTACCTTAATCTTTTAGTTTTCGTGTATTGTTAATAAATAGTGTAGCAATATATAAACCATATCAACATTATTTAGATAACGTTACCCAGTTTAGCAGGAGGATCTCTGGAGAGCAAAAGCACGAAAGGAAGATGAAACACGAGGCACAAAGTGTGAGTCTGCATCATCTGACGGAGCGAGAGCAGATAATTCGCACGTGAGCAGCCAGTGTTTTGAGAAACATTATGCGCGAGAAGTTGTTAACAAACAGAGGAAACCGGCGCGTGAGCAAAAAAGATTAACTCGCTCGTATTACATGAATGCGCTTTCGACTTGTAATACTGCGCTTACGACATTTGTCAGTGAAATAACGGCATAATAAGCTAATCTTGACATTTATTCAAAACGTACCTTTCTTTGTGCAACTTCAAGTGTCGAACAAAGTTGGAAGTTGTGGCATCTCAGTCTGTAATCTTCGACCCGCATGGTTTACATACTGCAATTCGTTTTTTGTTGACCACCTCGTAAAAATTTTATAGTTAAACGAAACTATCTTCGGTAGTTTTCACGTTGGATGCTGTCAAGTCAAAACAATCTATTGGATGTCGTGCCGAATGCACGCATGCTCTCTGTCACACACACCACTCGCACACAGACACATAAACAGAGATAGAGCGGTCAACATACTTTTTTATCTTTGGGCTTTTTATGGGACGTAGCAAGTCTTAACAAGTCAATAGGCGCAAGTCCAAGTGAAAGTCACGAGTCATTTATGTTCAAGTCCAAGTCGAGTTGCGAGTCTTTTTATATTTTGTCAAGTCCAAAGTCATCAAATTCATGACTCGAGTCCACACCTCTGGCACAAACAGTAAATGGGGTCCATTCCATGCCAGTGTCCACTCCACATATGCAGAGAAGTTGCCTCGAAGACCATCTTCAGGCAATGGTGCTCTGTTAGCGGTGTCAAGGCTGGTATTATAGAACCCGCAGTGCATGTCTTCCAGAAAGCTGGTGTTGTTGTTTACTATAGCCAGAAACTGTCTGGTGTGATCCTCGAGGCTCTGTTCCTCCTACTCCAACAGGAAGAGAAGAAATTCAGGTTGGGGGGGTGGCGTCCATGGAAAACACGAGGGCAAGGAAAAAGAAACAGTGGTGGGCAAAACAGTACTAAACTGGGGTAAATAAACCCCACAACTTTTTCTTTGTCATTCTGCTATTCTGTTACAGTTTACAATTTTTACAAATGCACAGGCAATGAGAATTATCAAAAACAGATTTATTTACAAAACACTTACATCTAGGAATAGGAACATCAGAACACAGGACAGACACAAATGGTGACAATATAATACCTTACAAAGAACTAACCAAACTCAAATGCTGTGTCCCAATCCGCATACCATCCGTCCTAAATAGTATGTGAAAATAAAATTAGTATGTCCCAAATCGTAGTATGTTGAAAAAGAGTATGCCAAAAATTCCCGGATGGTTTACTATTTCTGGTCAAATTTTAAGTGCATACTCTAACCGCTGATATTGCGCACAGTACATTGCGCGTTGGACGTGAATTCGGTTAGAACTACAAAACGCAGGTGAAAAGTGTAAACAAACTACAAACACGATGGACGCGCGAGACCAACCGTCAAGCAGAGAGGCTTCAGTAATGACTGTTTGTTAATATCTAACCCACTGGAGAATATTTAAATAGCATTGTCTGTGTTATATTTCATCTGCAACAACAATACTGAACTTATATAAAGACGTGTTTGGACATTACCGTCTGAATGCAGAATTATCCAAAGACCTGAGGAGGATAAAACACAGGTGGAACAAATAAACACTAACAAATGGTGGGAAAAAAAGAACAAAGGAATCACATGACATAACACAAGCACATGGAACACTACACATAACCCTGACAGTTACAGCATGTAGGAGCCTGGCTATGTGGCGACCACTTCATGCAACTTTTGCCTGTTAAAGGCTGAAAAATCTGAAAAAGCCCATGTAATTGCTTTTGTGTTCCAAAAAAAAATAAAATAAAAAAATCATCCAATATGTGGATATTAATTTGAAGTCTTTAATCCATTTATCCACTAGTTAAAATATGTACAGTATACTGCAGATAAAATTTCATACATATTTTTCCTTTTTTTGTACATGAATCTGTTTTGTACTGTTTTGGTTTAGGCATGGGCCGGTATAAGATTCTGACGGTATGATAACCTTGGATAAAAATATCACGGTTTGACGGTATTTTGATTACTGCTCTATAATATATTCTTTTTAAATGTCTGGTAAAAAAAAAAAAATCTTTTTCCCCTTTAAACACAGTATATTTCATTTTGAGAAACTTTTAAAATATTTTGGAACAGTAAACATGTCAGGCTAAATCTTTTAAATAAATCATTGACTTCTGCTGTCTTCATTAGTCTCAAACACAGATTTCTTTACAATTTAAAACAGTGTATTTGGATATCTTTTCTGCTGGAGATACTGTTGTTCTAAAAAAACGGAAATTAAAAATCTTACACATACCTTAGGAACAGTAAAGCAGAAAATTTTAAAACCTTGACTTTTCCAAACCGCAGTATACCTTGAAACCAGTTATCGTATATGCCTATTTTGGTTAACACATTTAACATTTGTGTAACATTGTACAAAACTGAACTGTGTTGTAGTGTGAGCACTGCGCTTCACTCTGTCCTTCACATTCATTCAGAGGAACCCCATGATAGACATGAAAGACAGTCCTTTTGTTTTGATGGATCAATAAACTGAGCTCATTATCTCACCGTATGAGTGAACTGTCGATTTTAGATTGTCAAGGGACAACATAATGAGGACCAAGAACTATAGAAAAATCAATGTTTGCAAAACACAGGATTAGGATACACTACATTCAGATGCCTTTGAGAATTAAAAGACTTGCTGTGCCTTTTTTACATATTATGTGGCGTACTTAAGCTTTCATTCATCCAATTAAAAAGATTTAGGGTGATTGTTCACATCTAAAATTTACTGTCAGTAGGGCTGCACGATTCTGGCTAAAATGAGAATCACAATTTGTCATGATCGCAATTTTCTCATGATTCTGTAGATGTAAAATAAAGGTTCATATGAGTAGGCTATTACTGTTATTCTCAAACATATGGTAAAACGGCAATAATAATAATAGGCCTATGTGCTACTGTTGGTTAAAATGCTCAATTTTGAATAGACTTGAAATAGTGGACTTAAACAAACTTTAAATTTGTCCTGGTCATTAATGCACTGTAAAGTGATTACATCAGAATACAACTATTTATAATTCTAAAGTTGAATTATTATGTTTGAGACATATGCTTGCCATTTGTCTTTAGCCCCTTTCACACAGTAATACTGGTAAATTGAGGGTTTCACTTTTATTTAAAGCTTTAGCATTCATGCAGCTGCTTTGTCCCAGAGACATTCAAAGTCAGAAGCGCGAACTGCAGCTAAATGTTTTCACAATTTACTACATTACAAATTCTGTGAATAGTAAGTATTGTGAACAACTTTGATGAAAACGTATGGATGAACGCTTTTGCATGTCGCGATGTACATAATACGTGTGTGTTCTGGCGCTCAATGGATGCTTCACGTGCACACGCGTCAAGGAGCTGAAGCAGAGCTTGTATTACAATCTTTTTTTCTCATGTTCCCAACTAGGATTCAAAACTTTTAGTTGGGTAATTTACCCTTTGACCTTTGAAATTGACCCATAAAGAAACCATTAATTGTTGTCTTCTTATCTGTAGTGGCATTTCACCCATCTCTACTTGGAAGAGCCGAGACTGGGGAGCTTAGACATGTCCCACAACATGTTTATAAGGCTTGATGAGTGCGACATGTTCACGCTCCCTTTTCCTTGCTTGAAACAACCATGCCTGGAAACGCAGCTGGTGTGATCTTTCCAATAGACTTGACAAAAGGTTGTTCATGCACTCATAGTCCTGCTGCTTTCAAGAGCTCCATATTGGTCTTTTTGTAAGCAGCACCGGTTGCTTTCGCTTTATTCATTATTTAAACAGGATATAGGATATTAACTTCCCATTTGTGTAGTTAACTGGTGTTAACAGTTTTTTTTTTAAGAAATGTTTTGTTAAATTAAATGTATAGTATACAGCTATATTTTGCTTGTTTTGACACATTATTTAAAATTTGTGGCTAAGAAATAATTATTTATTTATTTTTAGTGTGGCTAGAGATCAATTTGGTAAATCCTTTGAGCTCTGAAAAGTCATGTGAAATAAAAACTAATTGTCATACAACATTATGAAACCATGACCCATGTGCTCATGCTCACTGAGCAAGCTCATACACAAAAAGGTGACATGAATGAGAAGGCATGTGGACATTTCACAAAATCTAAATCAAGTCATTTTAGCATGTCAAAGTCATATTTATGCATATAAAATATATTTTCCCAACAACAAAATTGTGGCTAGTGAAAATGGCGAGTGGCTAGTAATGTTGGAAAACTACTAGCCACACCAGCTGGTGATCAGTCTCCCGAAATCCCCCCTCCCCTCTCAACATTTTGGTACAGTCCAGTGTGAAACATGGTGCATGTGCGGCAACCTCCCCGCTCTACAGTTTGCGCGCCCCCATCTCACCCCCCCGCCCCCCGCTCTTCAGTTCGTGCGCCCCCTATCCAAAGTCCCTTTTCCACACCTAATCCCGCTTTGATTAGGAGAAAACCAGTTCATTTTTTCCAAATGATATGTTGATCTATCAGTTATCATTCTTTCTATCACTTTACATACAGTATATTAGAGGTTAAAGCTATTGGATGATAATTCATCGGCTTACTTGGATCTTTCCCTGTTTTCTTAATAGGTATAATTAATTCTTCCTTCCAACTTTGAGGAAGTATACCTTCCATCCATATTCTATTGTAGAATGACAACAACACCTTTAAAGAACTTTTACTAAAATGCTTAATTATATATAACTTAATCCATTCATTCACGGAGCAGACTGCCTCATTCTTCTCATTGCCTATCTGAACTCACTCGTAGAAAGCGATAGATCTAGAAAATTATTTTCTGTTACTTTTTCCCTCATTAAATCTTAATAGTTCTTTAACACATTTTCCCTTATCTGCTTACTTTGTTTAGACAGCTATTTACTTTGATAAAGGTCTTTAAAACATTTCCACTTTCTCTCCATCCTCCAAAGCTATCTCTCCCGCCATACTTAAAACTGGCTATTACTTTTTTTTTTGAATCCCCTTCATTTTTTTTCATCATCCCTCCTATCTCCTCTATTGGTGTATTTTGCCTATTTCATTACAGTATGATTTCCAGTACATTACCTTAGCTGTCCTTACAGTCCTCCTTACATCTGCTTTCCTTTTCTTTCTAATTGCATTTGTACAGTCATCATTCCACCATGGAACTATTTTGTTCTTCCCTCCTCCTACACTCTTTGGTATATACAGTATTTGCTACAGTTTATTTTGCTTGTACTTTTTCTTTGTTAATAATCTGACCCGTCTTGTTCAATTTTAACTCATAAATTCCTTCCAACTCGCTTTGTCATACCTCCAATTTTTGGTTCCACCTTTACTTATAGTATTTCTCCCTGCATTTACTTTACTGTTATCAATATAGGATAATGATCACTTCCAATAGTGTCCTGTCTCATTATTTCCCATTCAGTGCTCTCTGCAATTGTGTCAGACACCAATGTCAGATCAAGCATAGACTCTTTACCAGTTGCCACATTTATCCTTGTATTACTCCGGTCATTTAGACATACCAAATTCTTTCTGTCCATCAACTCCTCCACTGTCAATCCATTTCCATCATGCCACTAACCCCCCCCCCCCCCCCCCCCCCCCCCCCCCCCCCCCCCCCCCCCCCCCATAGCGTACTCTGTGCATTAAAATCCCTCACCAAATCACCCTTTCTGCATTCTGACCCTATGTTTGTTCTAATTCATTCAGCATAAGTTTTTTTTACATGGATTATCAAAGTTTATTGTTACATAACCCATTCGCCCAGACTTCCACCACCAAATATTCTTTTGTTATCCCTTTACCTAATATTTTATATTGTATACCTTCCTTAATCAAATTGATACAGCCTCCACCATTACCCTACAACATATCCTTTTTAAACAAAAAATCAAATCTGGGTTTAAGCCATGACTCTTTTATCTTGTATAAAATCTGGTTTATTTAACTTATTAATAACACTCTTGAATTCCAGCCCATTAGTCACAAGACTTCTAGCATTTCATTGTAAAATTAAAGTCATCTCCCCTATCCAAATCTAGCTTCCTGACTTGACTGGGATTCATTCAGTAGCCCATCTCTTATCTCTACCCATGATACAGGTATATCCTTTACTCCTATAAATCTCTCTGCTGCCCTGACTATAATTTGAATATTAATTGTCTTCTTATCCACTTGAGCAGTACAATTTACTACCTCAGCTATAAATAGTAAACGGTTTACCTTGCTCATTATCATCAAATCCTCTTTAATCATACTTTCCACCTCTGGAATATTGACTTTCTTGTTCTCCTTATGCATGGCATTACCTTTCTCAGTATTCCTTGCATCAACCACTTTTCCTGCTTCTGCATATATGATATTCCTCTTAACTTTCGGTCACACTTTATTTTGGTGGTCCATTTGCATCTACATGCCAACTAATTCTCATTAGATTATAAGTAGACCGTTAGGTTGTGGTTAGGGTTGGGGTTAGGGTTGGGGTTAGTGTAAGTTGACATGTACTTGCAAAGTTTTTTATAGTCAGTTAAATGTCTGTTGAAGTAGCAGTATCAGCAGATATTAAGCAGACAGTCTACTAATACTCAGATGGACCATCAAAATAAAGTGTTACCTAACTTTCTCATTCTATACTTAAGCTCTTTACCTTACCTCACATCCCCCATATGCAACAAATGATCTCCTCCACAGCTGCAACACTTG
The DNA here is from genome assembly GCA_903798195.1 of Danio kyathit. Lineage (NCBI taxonomy): Eukaryota > Metazoa > Chordata > Actinopteri > Cypriniformes > Danionidae > Danio > Danio kyathit. Next base: position 41,713,977 of record LR812521.1, on the reverse strand, counting down.
ACCCCTGCTCTTTCACATTTCCCATAATTATGTTCTCCCCCACATCTTGCGCACCTTTTCCTAGATTTACACACCATAGCCACATGTTTATACTTTTGACAATCATAGCACCACATAGTGGTGGTTTTA